>QVOA01010623.1:0-230829 GCA_014825685.1 Pseudomyrmex cubaensis | reverse complement strand
ATATATATATATATATATATATATATATAGAGAGAGAGAGAGAGAGAGAGAGAGAGAGAGAGAGAGAGAACCAGCTGCCCCAGGCCGTTTAATACGCGCAGATATAGTGGGCCGCCTCTCACGCTAATCGCAGTAATTAAGTCTAAGCTACGGGACTACGGCGACGCTGATCTGTCGGATATAGTCAACGATGGCTCGCTGCCGATCGACTGTGTGCAAAGCGCCGACGATGAAGTGATTTACATCGGAATCGCTCGATCGGAGACCGAGCTTGGTGCCGAGTGGAAAATTTGTCACCGGTCGTCAAGTCGATCGTGAAAATAAAGGGAAGTCTTTTCTCTCTACGCTTTCTCTCTTTATTCCTATTTCATTCTTGTTTCTCTTTTTTTCTCTATCTCTCTCTTTATATACACACACACACACACATATACGACTTTCAAACCGGATAATAAACAGCGGCCCCTCTTATTTCGACTCTCGTCTTTCTCCGACACGCCTCTCTATGTGTTAGCCAACGTATTTCCGCGAAGACCCTTTTAACCCTCTTCTTTCCGCACAAACTTTTCTCAAACGGATAATTCTTCCCTCTTCTCGGCAGAATGATTCTCGACTTGATGTCCTGATGAACTTTTTGAGGATGAGGGCGATTAATAGTCGAAATTAATTTCAAACTATTATGTAGCGTCTACTGTGTGAAAGTCCGTCCGACTTAAAAATGGCAAAAATAATGCGCTTCTCTGAGACAACGTCGAGTATTATCATTGCAAATTGAAGAAGTTTTTTTAATTCAACAGAATGTCATTGTGTCGTAAAGGTGAAATACGGCTGTGTTTTATTAGACACGCGTCACACCGTGCCGAGTGTGCGGCGGAAGAAATTCGCGATAATTCATTCTCAAATCGTCATTACGTTGACGTAATTATTCGGTGACATCTACGAAATAACACGAATATTCTAAGTGAATATATCGATAGCCTCGTCGACACGCGAACGCGCTTAAACGCCGCGCGAGAGTCTGTAATCACGACGTAATCACGTAAACCCGAACCCGTCGGTTATCGCAAGGCGTTAATTCCCGTGTACCGTGGAACGCTAATGATATTCTATCAAAGCAGAGATATCGTTTCGAGTAATTAACGTAAACGAGCCTGGCGCGGCTTAAGGATACTCTCATCACGGAATCCTGAATTATCGCGAGAAGTGGATCGTCCGACGCGCACATTCCACTTTTCCCCCGTATCAGCAATATCAGTATCGCGTATCTTTACGTATATGTCAGGTCTGATAGTAATAATAACCGTGCGGAAATATCATTTAGCGTAATTGGCGCCGAGGTGCTGCAAAATCTTACCTACAGATCCGATATGATATTTTAAATTTAAAGAAGCGCGAGCAAAATATGCAAATTAAATTTCTCAATTTCTACGAATTTTTTAAAAAAAAAAAAAAAAAAAACTATCATCGCTGCAACGCGTGCGAATCGAAAAATTATTGCCGGTGAATTGTTTCAATACATCTACATTTAATAAATCTTTAGTCTGTATGTCGTTGAAAAAAACCATCTCGCACCTTTTTAATTAAAAGTGACAACGCCTTAATAATCTTTCTTTTTGTTTATTATTCACCTTTTACGCTTTTATTTCCTTATAATTCAATTTTATTTATTTTTTCTTTTTTCATTCTCAGAAAAAGGCTTTTGCGGGTCTTGTTCGGGGTCTCGTTCTGGCCGCAGGCGCCGAGCGGGGGTAGCCGGGCGTTTTATCATCGGGATTTCAATAGGTAGTTAGAGACAGGTAAAATGACGAGCACGACCGAGTTATTTAAAGCGAGTGCGGCAGGGCACAGGGCCCGGACACAATAGGGAGCGAACACTCACGTGTTTTGCTCATACGCGCCGGCTCCTCTCTTTTCTTCTTGCCTCCGGTAAGAGCAAGGGTTCGTCCTTTATATCCCGTCCTCTCTTCATCCATCGCGTGATTCCTTTACGTTACACACACACTCTCTCTTTCTCTCTTTTTCTTTCCGTTCTCCATCATCTTTCTGTCTCTCTTCGCTTCAGTTTCTTCTCTTCGTCTCGTTGCTTTATCTTTCTTTTTTCTGCGCGCACACGCCGCGCGCTTGTTCGTTGACTCGGAAACGTCGTAAATTATTTTACACGCGGCCAACCGCGTGCAGTAGTTAATACGTTGCAGCTTTTGCGTAACGTACGAATGTGTAAAGATGAATTGAGCTGCTGTAAAGGCAGACCGGAGTGTTTATTTTCAGGAGAGAGTAAAAAGCATTTTTTTGGGGGAAATCGACATTCCTTGCCTTGACTTTAAAAGTTTTGTTATCTACGGTCTGTCTTCTCGTTGAGTTAATGTCAAGAGGAAAGATAGGAGATGTCTACTTTCTCCTACACAATTCATAGCTTAATACATAAGTAGCTTTTCTTCTTTTCAAAATTTAATTTATTTCACAACGAATAACGGTGACGTTTAACAAGAAACCTAACAAGTACCTATACTTTATGTAACATGTATTCAAAACCTGTAAGATTGTTCTACAACTATAGGATTGTTGATTCTTGAAAGACAAAAATAAAATAAATCAAGTTGCTTAATTCTTTAAGCAAAAACCAAAACTCAACATCTTATTCGGTTAAATTACACAAAGGAGAGATTATCAATCACATTTAACGTTGCACGCGATAATGGATGGTTAATCGTGCTTAAGTATCGAGGTTGAAAGCGGCAGGTTGCGACAGGCACCGATCGTTGCTGCGGGAAAATCGCGCGGAATCGATGAGGGCTGGCATCCTTGCGCAAGTAACTCGCGCGAAGTGGCGAGACGTGAAATTCAATTAGCGCGCGAGCGTGGCGTTGCGCCGTCGCGCACGCTGGCACTCTCTCACGACGAGAAGAAAGGGTAATTAGTCTACTTAACGGCAGGGTCGGGTGATTGGCAGGCAAAATCGTGTTACGTGCTAATTGAATTAGTGCGATTTCGGCCGGTCTAAGCGAGTGTAACAGGTGTGGTTTAACGCCGCGATATGTGTCTCAAACGCTCGCCGGTCTCTCTTCGCGTTGGTCGTCGTTGCGCGAAAACTTGCCGACTCGTCGTTCACGTAGGAACGAGAGGGAATCTCGTAAAGAATCGAACGTTTTTTTTCCCCCGACGATAAACGCGGGCTCCTTATTGCAAAAATTCCCGTCGTTGTTGCCCCGGAGGACTCTCGTAAAAATACTCCGACAGTCTCGTGATACATCGTATAGCGCGCGAGAAGCACGAAATTTATTCGCTGCAAAATGCTGTACGCGCAACGCTCCGTTTTCCTTTCTTCGCTCGGTTTCCTTTCGGAAACTTTTCTCGCGATTGAGAACGATCTTTTAAACGAAATTCCCGTCGAATAAATTTTCGAAGATGCGACACACACAGTTACGAGAGGCACAGCGATTATTTTTAGATGACAGGTTTTACGCTCGTTGTGTGAGCGTAGCGTTGTGTTTCTTTTTCCTAGATAGAAACTATTGTACCGTCATCGCGTCTAATTTTATGGTTCTCATCGTATTTACCAAAAAAAATGACGCTATACCCAAATAAGTCGTTAGAAAACCATTACAAATTACATTAAATTTCACTTTTTGTTCCGCTTACCGACAGTAAAAGTTCATCCCCTCGTATCCTTTTGTATTTTTTTTGGTTTTTGTATTTGTCGGATCATCGAATTTGGAAAAAAATCGCACGAGCAGATTAAAATGGACCACCCTGTGCATTTGAGGCTACCTGAGCGGCAATTTCGCACGATTCGTTACGCTACAGGCTGCAGAAAGAACAGCTCGCTCCAAGGTAAACAGGATAATCGAGTTTTTCGGTCGTGATTTAAAGAACTGGAATTGATTATCGCGAGATATTGCGGTTCTCGTTGTGGCCCTCGACCATGTGCACGCCGTTGATGGCCTTCGTGCCGCGCCATCGGCGCGGTTTGCGCAGATTTGCGCGAATGGAAACTTGCGTCATTTCCTTTTATGACAATAAAAACAAGCGCGCAATGATGAAAATAAAAGTTTCGCGAGGTTTTGTGCCCGAAGACACTGCAATTGGAAAAAAGTCCGCAGGCTGAAGAACATCTCAAAGTTGCATTTGCTTCATTTTAGAAGTTTTTAATTGTAGATTATAATTAAAAACTTGTAGATCATATTTATTGATCTACAAATCAATAAAAATGATTATTGACTTATTACAGGAATTATTGAAAATTTTCTAGAGAGAATTATTTCAGATAACATATTCTAGTCTCTCAGTTTACATAACAAAACGTATATTGTTATTATTTGTTATTTGATATTATTTGAATTACTCTATAGAAATTTTCTTACTGCATTAATCACGTCACATATTTTTGCTAGAGGATATTTATGTTTGATCAATCTCATGTGCGCGCGCGCGCGTTTGCATTTTTCCGCGGACTGTTTTCCTGTTTTTATAAAATGTATTTCACAGTTTCATGGTGCGCGAGTTCTAATAAGTGCGCACAGACATTGTGCGGCATTCTGTACCGTCTGTTTGCGGAACGGAGCCACTTCTCGGTCCCGTAACGAACATAATCTTGCCGTTAATCAAGCCGTTTCCGTTCAGCGCCACGGGCAGCCGGTAGCCGCGCAAATAAACGTATCGATGGCAGCGTAAACAGAATGGAAGGCGTCACGGTGGAAGCACTTTGTTGCGGCACAACGGATTTTCCCTGCCTTTCTTCTTTTTGTTTCCGACTACTTCGTCGCGCTCGCCCAAGCCGTCCACGCCGCAAAGAGAAAAGATAGTTAGCTGTTACGGGCTCGGGTGCGACGTGGTAATCCCGCTCGCGTGGAAATCCGCTTAACTTCGGCAGGACATTAAGGAGTTACGAAATCGCCAACTGTCAGCGTCTTTTATTAGACTTATCCTTAATTTGCGTCGAACGCTTTTTCTGTACACTTATATAAGAGATAATTTGATGACGACGCAGATTTACGTGCAATATTCTCTTCAAAGATTTTTCGATGTTAGAAAAAAAATCAATACATCCACTTTGTTCTAAGATTGTATAGCGTTATAAGAAAATTATGCAATAAAAGTCGTGTAAATAGCGTCGTGTTACCGCGCTTGTAATTGCCGGTTTTTTCTCGTAAAGCCGTGAGATATACGAACTAGGTTCTCGAATTGAACAGAAGACTTTGCAAGAGAAAGGAAGAGGAGAAGAAGGGAAGAAGGGAGAAAGAGAGACAGAAAAAGAAAGAGATAACAACGAGGGACAGCGCGATAATACTGTCACGCCCGACTACACGACACTGTTCCTTCAGTCTCTGGTAAATTCGACACCGTTGATATCTCCCTTTTTTCTATGGCGTTAGCCAGCCATCTGTCAGTCGACTAATCTATTATCTGATGATTTTTCAACGGCCTACTTTCCTCGCTAGGTCGAGCTCGGATTTCGAAAAAATTGCTCGGAAGAGAAAACGTTGGAGTGGAAAAGAAAATTTACAAATTTTGCGGCGAACAAATGTGTCC
Source organism: Pseudomyrmex cubaensis (assembly GCA_014825685.1). Classification (NCBI taxonomy): domain Eukaryota; kingdom Metazoa; phylum Arthropoda; class Insecta; order Hymenoptera; family Formicidae; genus Pseudomyrmex; species Pseudomyrmex cubaensis. The sequence goes on along the minus strand of QVOA01010623.1, from coordinate 225,303 downwards.
GTCAAATTTTCACTAAACGTCGAAACTGAATTTAATTGAGTTGTTGGACACGTCATAGGTATTCGGAATGAGATTCTCACGAATGATGCAATAATCGATTTTGTAATTTAGTTTCGTCGATTGCTCGTCGATAATTTTTCGCAATTACGTTTAATTGCGCGAGATAAATACAAATTTCCACTTGATTCGAAAACACGGAACAAATGTGACTTGAAGCAGTTTTTTTTCTTCTGTAATCTTTATACATACATGGATAATTCCCATATATTCACGCGCGCTCATGCGCGTGGATGTTGATTCGTCAGAATCAGCACACGTTAATCTTATTTGCTCGCCGCAGTCGGCGCTCGCGCGCAGATGTAGCCGCGCAAGATACGCGTTATCTATTTCATTAGGTGTGTCCATACGTACGAGCCGGTATCAATCACCGCGCGTATCCACGAGCAACGCGCGATGAGCAAGGACGGCCCTTGTTCATCCTCGCGCACATTCGCTCGGAATGTCCGCACGGTGTATGTACGTTCGCCTGTATCCGGTTAAAGCGAAAGCAATCTCTCCGTTATCTACCGGATCCCGAGATAGACGAATGATCTCAGGTAACGACTACCGATCGACCAACCGACCGGTCGACCGGTTTCCTAGCGCAAGATATATGTTCGTTAATAACGCGCAGATAGTCGATTAAATCCAGACAAAGCTTTCGCGAACAAATGTACTCTTTCTGCGCCTGACTTTCCCTTTTTGTCAACGTCGAGATATAGAATTTTACGCTTCAGGCATGATATCGAACTCTGGCGCATAAATAACGAAATACATGTAAATATAAATCCAAACGTTTTTTTTCACACACACATACATGCTGCAAATGGCGGATAAAATTTTTATTTGATTCAAGTTAAAGTGCTTGTTTGAAATGAGTTTTGATTCCACTGAGATTTCGACAGTTTAAATAGCTTCTCGTTTGGACAAGCTAATATGCTCGATGGATTATCAAAGTGAAATCCTAATTGCACTTGTAGCAACCGCATCGCGAAAGGTGGAAAGAAAGGGAAGACCATCCCCGTGTCGTATTGTGTAACTGAATAGAGGAGAACAGGAAGAGAAACAGATAAAGTGAGAAAATACAGTAGAGAGAGGGTGGAGGAAAGGGTGGTGAAGGGATCACGTGCCAAAGAAACGTTAAACACATTTCGAGCGTTTGTATAGAGCAATTAGTATTTATAACAAGGGTGGTGAGAGACCGGCTACGGTCGGTTCCTAGGTCCGGGGGGAGCGCTCACCCCCGTCGGGATGAAACGTGTCCCAATCAGAGGGCGCAAAGATGAACGAAGAGCTACGAATGCGCAGAAACCCGGGAAGGACGAAGATAAAGGAACCCTCCCTATTTGTCGAGAAGGGTGAGAGAACTCGGTGTAGAGGAAGGTGGAGAAAGGCCAGAGGGTTGGCGATACCACATGCCGTGAACCACCCCTTTCCCTCAGCGGTACCGAAACGTGATGGGATTGTCGAGCGAGATCTTTGCGCCGAGTCCGGTATCTCTCCGCCTTCTTCCTCTTGCTCTTTTTCGTTGTCTCCCTTTCGTACTTCCTGAATTCTCGCGCAAAAAAGCCGCGGCATTTCGCACCCCAGTCAGATATCGCGTGCAAATACGCGAGCCGTACATATTTGTTTTGCGCGGCAAAGCAAATACTTGCTTGAGAAAAAAAATGCTCTAAACCGTGGCACACGTGGCCAAACGTTAGAAGGAATCGGAAGATTCCTCTTCCGCGTTTTTGAAGAAAAAAAAAGATACAGAATATATTTCTGAGAAAAAAGAATAAATGAGGAAGAAGGTTTTCCCCCGAGCCATGTGTTTCTACAAAAGCTGTTTCCCTTATAGGTCTTAACGATTTTATAATCTCACATATGTGGAATATTCTGTCGCCATATGGCATCATACTGGATAAGTTGTTTAGTTGAAATATTTTCTCTTTCGCGAGAGGAGTGCATGATATTTAAAAGGCCAGATTATCTAATCCTCAATATTAATTTTAACCGAATTTTAAACACGCGCATTTGTAAATATACTTTGAAGTTCCATTATCCGAAATTTCGTAATTATCATACGTGTATAGAATTACATCTCTCTGGTCGCGAAATAATAATTCGTTGTTCTCCACTAGATTATTCGGTACACAAACTACAATTGCACAAAATACACGTTCCGACTCGTCACTCTCGAATACATTCCGTTCGTATATATACATATAGGATCGTACGAAACCGCGCAAGTGCGCCGCGAAATGCTAAAGTGCGCGTATTGTTCCGAACGCAAAGCCGATGTTCCGCTACGGTCACGGTCGACATTACTGCGCCTATAATTAATCAAAATTACTCTGTCAGCGATTGGGACGCAAACAGCAATTCGGTCATTAGCCGGAGCGCTGTTAATTGCGACGGGCGTTAATTAGAAACTCCGACGTGATGTTCTCCGTTCGAATACAGCCGCGATATACAGAATTAGGTTGGTGCATCACGCTGTGAGCCGCGCGATATGTGGCAATTGTGTGTCGCATACGCAAATGTTGTTAATTTTTGCGCGCTATCGACCGGTCCAACTTTTCCGCCGCTATATGTACGTACTTAATATCTTCGACCGATCGCCTTCGGTTAGTGCGCGAAGTACCGCGGGCGCTTTCAAGTTCGAAACTGCCGCCGAAGTTTTCCGACGAGAAAGTCCCAGTCGACCCAAAACGCCATCGTCGCAATTGCAATCACGAGTAACTTAATTGCAGCTTACTTAATTGCTCCTGAAACGAAGTGATGACGGGATGACTTCGCTCAGTTTGCGTGCCTGTTAGAGCGAAATCGACTTTTCGAGTAACGAAAATTGCAGGAGAATGTTAAATGAGTAATGAGCGTGCGCGTGTATTACGGTTGTATATGTTATATTTTGAAACGCGATACGAATTTCGATGAGATTTTACTGTTAAAATTTAATTACAAACATTTAATTCAATCTTCACCGCGTAACAATCGCTATTATATGAAATTCTAAAAATTAAATTCGTAATTGTATTATTATTTGAATATCCCATAATTATCGGTTATTCTCTCAACTTTCTCGCATTTATTTCTTCACGCTGCTCTTAATTTTTAACACGCCCGCCAGAACAAAGTTACAAATAAGATAGAAAAAACAGCCCAGTTACAAATTGCGTTAATAATTAATTTCCAATACCTCCTCCCTCCTCCACACGTAAGTACCATCAGCAGTTACCCTCATCGTCGCCGACTTTCCCATGTGTTTCTCTTTTACCCTCGTCGTTACTTCGGCTCGCACGCTCGGCGAAGATCTTCTGACAATAATTATTACCGTCAAATAACAGACCGCATTCACCTGTCCCGACCAGGTGAGTTAACGAAACAAAGAAGGGGAGAGCGGAGAGAAAGACAGACAGACAGGGTGAGAGTGAGAGACGGCCGCGGTAATATGGCCGCCCGTAATTGGCTACATTGTTCCTATGAATTGATATGTCATTAATATTGATTGGCTGCGAGCCGCGGAGCTTGCGTCGAGCTCGGTCGAGTTAAAGGGGTGGGCTCGGCCGCGCGGGGACGAGCGAGGGGGCAACAGATTTCCAACGATGAGACAGAGCTCTACCGGGAGTGAGAGAAGAGAGCGGGACGTGCACGCGAGAGAAAGGACGATGTGTCCCATGAGAGCAAAAGGGGGAGAGCACAGGGAAGAAGAGATAGATAGAGAGAGAGAGAAAAAGAGAAAGAGGATGCGAACCCGATGCGGCCGCGCCGTGATGCATGCGTTATCCCGCGACGCACAATGCGAGCGAGCCGCGTAATGCGATTCGTTCGTCACAACTGGTTTTCGGCCGGCGCCTCTTTTGATCGGCCGCTCCAGCCAGCGTATCGATGAACAATATTGCTACTTTGTTAACCCGTCAAAGGGTTCAGCGCGATCGCGCTGGATGTTCCGACACTATTCGATATTTCAGAGAAACAATCCGTGTTTTTGCGGCGATAAAATAAGAAATAATAACGAGAGCGTGTTGATGTACGGAGATTTAATCTTAAGAATAATTATATACACGAGAGAATTTGTGATCGAAATAAATTGGAGCTAAGTATCCAGCACTCATAAAGCGCTATTATCAGTAACTTACAAAAATACTTTATATCAGAAAATATCAAGATTAAACGTAAACAAAATATAAAAACAAAAAATATAAATAATATAAAATCGATTTCAATCTTTCTCGATAATTCTTTCGAAAATATCGGAGAATATTTTTAACGTTTTTCTCTCTCTGAAAATGCACAGAAGCACATAAACGAGAAAACGAATTCTTGGAAATAACAAAGGAATTAAAGAAAGCACACGCTTGTTTATCTCCGATTTACAACGGATCGTTGCGAAGCAATGTTTTCAAGCATCGTTCTCTGTTTCGATTGCGCGACACGCTCATCCGACGATCGGTTTCTCATCGATCTTCATTGGCGCACTCGGCGAATATACAGATGCATCAACTGGAATCTTGTACATCGTGTAACGCATAACGTACATGTGACGCGGCAGTGAAATTTATTGCTCTTTTCGGCGGTGCGCGCGAGGGGGCGAGAACTTATTTTCTGACTTCCCTCTGTTCCCTTCTTGGACGCGCATTTACTCGGAACACAAGGCTGCCTCTTCAAGCATCTAGTCTCGACGCTCCTTCGGATAGATATTTCACCGAGCTGTCCTTTAGGTAGGTGAAGTCGGCAAGAGTCGGCAGACACGATGCGGGGAGGAAAGAGCTGGAACAGAAAGCAGAGATTGTCCTGTTAGACTAGATAGATAAAGAACAGCGCGGAGATAGAAAGAGCGAGCAGGACAGAAATGAGGGAGAAAAGGAGAGAAATAGAGAAAACACGTGAAAGACGAAGAAAGAAGTAAAGCTCCAAGATAAAGTGAGAACGAAGAAGGGAGAGAGAGAGAGAAAGAGGGAAGTCAGACATAAAGACTCCCAGGAACTAGCAAGAGACGTATTAAAGATGAGGAGAGGTGAAATCTACAACAAAGTGTGAGAAAGCGAGAGAGAAAATAGAAGCAAGAGAAGAAACTGGTGGAAAAGGAAAGACACAGAAAGAAATTGGATAGAAAAGGAAACAATATACCGACAGAGTGCAAAAGAGAAAGAGAGAGAGAAAAAACAAGAAAGAAATAGATATAGCAAGAGACAGATGAAAAATGAAAGACAGAGGCAACCGAGTTAAAAGAGGAAGTGAAAAGGAAAATGAGTTAGCGAGAGACAGATAAAAAGCAGAAAAACAGCGACAGAACAAGCTGTGATAGAGAACGAAAGAGCAGAGAAGAAGCGAGAGGAAGAAAGAGAAATAAATGAGGATCCAAGTAGGAACTAGCAAGAGACAGATTGAATGTAATGACAAAGAAAGAAAATGGGAGCGACAGAGAAAAGAAAGCGAAGGATGGAAGCAGGCTACTGAACAAGTTACGATGCGGGATAGACAGAGACGCAAGATGAACGGAGAAAGATATATCGAGTCAGTGAGTGAGAAAGAAAAACGAGTGGGATAGACCACTAGAAAAATTAACAAGAGACAGATGAGAGTTGAAAGACAAGGAAGGGAAAGCTGCCTGCAAATAAGAAGAAGTAAGAACGACAGCGAAGAAGAGAGAAAGACCGACTACAAGCAGGAGTACGAAGGACTTCCAGAGCGGTGTGACGTGCGAAAGGCAAAAGAAGGAGACAGAAACAAGCTACAAGAGAGAACACGGGGTTCAGCGAAGAGAGTAGACCCTGAAGAGGAATCGAATGGTGAATGCAGCAGCGCGACGAGGACGGAGAGCAGAGAGCCACGAAGCAGAAGAGATAGAGAGGCGCGATATGGCCAGATGAAGGGGACGAGAAAGAGAGAAAGAGAGAAGAAAAGAGCCGATGAAGGAAAGAGCGCGACTCTTTGCGTTCGATCGGCGCGAGCGAGATGGAATCTCACGACTAGGGACCGACGAGGACGCGGATGACGAGGGGAAGCTCCGTAATTTTTCAGCAGTGTGGCGCTCAGAATTTTAATGGCCTGTCGAGGAGGGTGCGAGAGAAGCGGGCGCGGGAGGGACGCGTCTAAGAGGCGGAATATGCGAGCGAGAGAGCGAGATAATGCGACCGGTGAATGAGGACCAGACCGTGAAAGAAATAAACCCGCATATAAACATGAGTCCCGAACAGTCCCCTTACCTCCTCATCTCTTCCCTACTCTTTCCTCTTCCATCGAAATCCTTTATTATTGATACCGGCTACTCTCAGGGAGAGTTCTTTGTACATACTTTATACGTTTACTTGCTTCACAACCCCATCTTCGTTTCCTCTTCAATTCTTCTAAAATTTTCTCTCTTTCTTTTTTCTGTGTTGGCCCTCCTCTCTAAAGATATTTTTAATAAGAGCCGCGGAATTAACAGCCTCGATTCTCTTCGATTACTTTCGTCATGCTTCAATAAAATTGATTGTTCCGGCCGAAACTAATATCTGTCCGAAAAACAACTGTGTCGTTTTTTGGCAAGCGAGTTTGAAAAATAAAACAAAATTGTGTACAACACCAGCTGAAGTAACGTGCCCAAATTGGAGTGCCATCAACGCGCGGATGTTAGTTTTTTGTTTTATCTTTTTTTTTTTTGTTTTTTTTTGTTTTTAGTTATGAAATAATATATAAGTATTACTTTTCGCCTGATTTGGTTTCGCTGTTTTTATATGTTGAATTAGTTTGCGCCAGCAAGAAAAAATACAAATTGAATTGTGATTAATTAAGTAAATTCTTACCGAAGAGTCAACTTCAAAGACAATCTAACGTTAAACTTTTAATACAGAAATCATACAAATTTCTGTTCTTTTATGTGCTTTAATGCACAATATATGTGGTCTTTTTTTTACACACAAATAGTTCAACTTATAAAAACGTTCTATCAAGTTTAACATTTTATTAAGTTTTGTTATTATTGTTCAAACGTTTCTGCACAAAGTGTGACATTATCTTATTATGAAAAGTTTTGTGTATCTTTCTCTTGCTGCTCTTTCTCTCTCTCTCTCTCTTGCTTAAGCCGGCTCCCCTTCTGCTTCTGCTGGGCGGATTAGCTCGCGCCGATCGCTCGGAGCCTCGCTCGGAGGATTAATTGATTTACATTCGTTAATGCGCCCGGGGTCGAGCGAGTATTGTCGATATAATACCGGAAGATTGGAGTATTCACGCCGCGCGTCGAGCTTCTCCTTCTTAAACGAAGACGTCCCGTAATTTAGTCATCCATCTGCCGTAATAAAGTTAGGTATTTTCGGTACACCGCTTATTCGCTTTCCACACAATGTTCCGAAGATTTCTTATCCGACGAAATCGTCGTTTTTGTGCGCGCGCGACTTACAGCACACGCCATACAGAAAGGTCCGTATTTCGAAATTCCGCTCAGAGTACGATTGACCTTAATGACAGTTCTTTGAATCCTTCCATAACGTAAATTTAATAGCGAGTCGTTATTCGTTTTATACGTTATCGAATTTCGCACGGCGCTTCGAACATAAAATACTAAAATTTGTTCAAATTTGTGTGTAATTAGCTAATTAGAAAAGTTTCTATTAACTTCAGGATTTTAATCAACTTCATACTTGTCTTTACTTTAAAACTGAGGATTATACCTCGTACGGATGTTTCGGCACGATTCTCAAACATGACGTTAATTTGGCCGAAGTGTCTGTATAAATCAAAACGTGAGGATACAAACGTATTTGCAAATTTCAGTCGTAATAAATATTTCAAGACATGTGGTTTTTTTTCTTGTACATCAAATACAGGTTTTTATAATTTCTTTCGGTATAGCGACGTTAAGCGTCGATATTTGCGTCTCGCCGCGCCATCAAGCTTGGGTACGAAAGGCGAATAAATACGTTAATCGCGCTCGTTGAGAGCAAGTAGCCGGCTGACGTGCCCTACACCCCGGCGACACTCGGGAGTTATGGCGGCAATAAATCATGCCCTTATCGTACTGCCATTAAAGCGTTTTATATGCAACGTTTCGGGGGCGCGAGGACGGACGAAGGGACAGGTCTGAACCTTGTCGTTAATACACTTTCGTTCGTGCGCCAAGACGTAATGAAATATTCCCGCCGCGGATAACAATTTACTCAGCCACGCCACGAGAATAATTACACAAGCTGTTCCGCGGATTTGCTCCGGTTCTCCCTCATTATTCTGAATTGCTCGATGACCACGCGTTTATCAATAGAGAAACCATTTTTATACTGACTCTGCTGCGATCAATAAAAAAAAAAAGCAAAGGTTTTGCTGAATCATCGTCGAAGGAAAATTGCACTTCCTAACGAGAAGAAAATTTTACCGTTCGTTTGATTGCTCATATTGTTTTAACGGACGGTTTCGGCAAATATCCAATAAAATCCCTCATATAATGTTCAATAATATATCGAAAGAATTAGAGAGAGAAAGAGAAGTTATATATACTCTGTCGACATCTCGTTATATGCTATTTATCAGACGGAATCTGCAACGATGAAATCCGACTTTTAATTATGACTGTCGCGCGGATACGGACGGGATAAACGGACGGGAAGGGAATATAGCGGGCGCCGCTAAATCGAGTCGCTAAATCTTCCGCGGCGCGAGCATCTGCGAGAGCACGTCGGGAAATCCCGGCGCGCTCTATTCCATCCTCGCGAGAGAGGATCGACAAGGCCACGCCCATCCGGATATCGATTCGTTGACAGCGTCGGTTTTCGCTCGCTGGTACTACCGGGCATGCCGAATCCGCAGAGCGGGATTTACGGAGGAATCAGAATCCTCACCGGGACTATCGCCTGCGAGCGTCACGGGACTATCCGCGACGTCGGATTGCCTCGCGTTTACGTCGTACAAGAGACTGCGGAGTTTCTCTTGCCGAGAAAGGGAGAATCTAATTTTACAGGATAAAGAGTTACAAACAGTATATGTTTACACGGCGCACGTGGAGAGAAAACTTGATGTTACAAAATAAAATGTGGTAAGAGAGAAACTCGAAATACGTTTTGCAAAAGTATCACGAGTGTATATTTAAAAAGTAAAATTATAAACAAGAAAATGAGAACCGTGTTTATAAAAATTGTTCATTTTTAAATCGTTTGAATTTTGTGCGTGATAATAAAATACGCTTTCAGCTTTTTTATGTTTGCCGACATTTTTATGTGCTCTTGAAAAATGCGGGGGAAATACATGAAAATTTTCTATCACAGGGATGGATATTTAGTTTTAAAATTTAGAGCGCTCGAATTTGCTTTCTTTTTACAAAATTTTTTACTATTGACGTGCGCGTACACTAACAATGTGAAAAATGCTTCATCACGCATGATGAAGCTTTCCGATCGCAATTGCCTCGGAGTGAAAATATAAAGCAAAAAAACATTCATATTTGCATTTGTATGCTTTGTAACTGCATGACTTTATATAGGATATAATACACATTGCTAACATTCATCGCAAAGTCCACACGGGGACTTTTGGATTATTTAACGACAGCACGGATGACGCTATCTCGAAATAGCCAACTTTAGACAAATAAACATTAGCGCTAAATACGCGGTGTAAATCAGCGCGAGCCAATGTTTACACGGACGATTAATAGTCAATTCAAATTACGCGTTGCCCAATGTGGCATCAGCTTCACGTCAATTCTACCCTGTAATTCCGCGCTCGCATTATACGTCGATTGGTTGTCGATACCCGTTGAAATCGTTTCGTCGCCCGTAATTCAGGATTCAACAATTTCATGCCATCAAAACTTTGTGTTTTAGAGAGAAAAACGGCGTTATACAAAGGTGTACCGAATGTCATATATATATGTACATATTAAGTATACATACCTTTATAGCATCAGTTTTATTTATTGCATCTAATTTATTTCCTCGCTTTATTACGTAACAAGCTTTCACAAATTGCCATTGTAACTCGGCGACGACTAAACTCGTGAACTCGTCAACGAGTGCAAAAAACTGTCCCGACACATCTATCTTTGCAGGCGCGGTTGCTTTGCTCCCTCTTCCTCGTTGAAACCAAATTTTCGTCGCGCGGTGGAAAAAGAGGATGAATAGAGGGGGTTAAAAGTCTCGCGGTGCGCCGTTATGACGGATCACGTTGTATAAGCTTCAGGGCGGATAAGTGCAGGGCAGATAGAAGGTGGAAGCGTTCGAGGGTGAATGAGCGTAGGCGGGGGAGTTGTGAGAGAGTCGAAGAACGAGTGACAGAATGAGAAAGAGAGAGAGAGAGAGACGAAAGGAGAGCGAGGATGGGGCTTGTTTCATTGAGGGGTGTTTCATATCGACCGCCACTCGGCTCCGCCTATCACGAACACGAGCCCTCTGCCCTCGCTCTTTCTCTCTCCCATTCTCTGTCTGTCTCCTTCCGTCTCCTTCTCTCCTTCGTTTCTCTCTTCGACCTGCGTACATCTCTCTTTCTTTCTCTCTTACACCCCTGTGTTTCCTTCCAAACCCCGTCAAATGCAAACAACGGACGCGAACCCACTCGCTAACCTCCACTTGATAACAACGATTACAACCGGTGACTCTCGCGATACAACCTCAGGCTCGTTCTCTTTTTCTCTCTCTCTCTTTGTCTCTCTCTTTCTCTCTTTTTCTCTCTTTCTCCCCCTCTCTCTCTGCCCACCCTTCGCGACCACTTCGGCGGTCGCTTCCAGAGCGGACACACAGTATTGCCTTCCGTACGATCAGATCCCGCTTCTCTCTCTCTCTCTCTCTCTCTCTCTGTGTGTGTATATGTGTGCGCGCAGCGATGATATCCCGCGCGTTTCTCGTTAACGAAATACTTCGCTTTCCATTGTACAACGGAAAGTCACGCGACGTCTATTTCCGGTCGGATTTTAACGATGAAAAATTCGGTTTACGTATTTTGCTCGTGTCTCGTTCTTCATATCGCTGTGTCGATTACGTGGGAAAAAGATAGATAGATAGATAGAGAGAGAGAGAAAGAGATAGAGAGAGAAAAAATAGATATAAAAATTACGGAAATTTACAAGACGTAATTATATTTCTTCACACCCCTCGCTTCTTCTCTTTCCCGCATCGATAATGATCGTTATTTGTGGCGCGCGTGCGACGCTTTCGCACATCTCCGCTCATCAATTTATCCGCAATCGCTTAACTCGATCTCGTTATTGCGGCCTCCTCTGATGTAACTGACCGAAGCGCGCTTGTGCCGAGCTCGACATCGTCGTTGCCTGCGTCCATTAATTTCGCATCGTGACGCTTGATCGCAGCAAAAACGCAACGGTTATGATACACGTCGCGCAGTATGTGTGTTTGCATTCGCAAATTTCATTCTGTGCGATTGCTCGCGCAAACGCACGAGTCACCCTCACCCTTCGTGTTCTCTTCCCTTCCACCAGAGAGTCGGACACAATGCTAATCATTATTCCAAACGGATATAATGCAAACGCGCTATTTAATTAAAAACATATTTGCGCTCGCCCCATCGTCATTATTACGTGCCGACGTTATATCGCGCGATACCGAACCCCGTCGTTACGCAAAATCCGCAGCTGATTGCGCTAATCAAACGTGATTGCGCACGGCAGGAATGGGGAGCGGGATGAGCCGCGTGTGTAAACGAATGAGTTTTCAATTTCGCATACGTCTCCGCGCGTCCCGTGTCTTGCGTAATCGAGCGCTCGTTAATTACATAAACGCGCGCGCGCGAACAACAACAGTTTATAGTTATATTTGTGACACGTATCTACATTCTACGCTCAAAGAGAATAACGAGTGAAATAATGCAAGATTAATAATTGTTATAACCTGCTTTATAATGCTCGTTCTATCCCCGCGCTTCGCTCGATACATCAATTTGCTCAGCGAAATTTATTTGATAAAGTGCACGTCGACGGTTTACAACTCATCGTGATTCATTAATCTGGAAATATCACTTTTGAAGCACATTTAAATCCGTTGTGTATTTGATTTCCATAAATAAAAGAGATTTCCCTTAACTCTTTAAGAGATAATTAATTTTAATTTTTATTATCCGATAATCCGATAATAATTAATTTGTATTGTTCGTTTTTTAATGAGCATTTTTTTCAGGAGAGAATATCTCGTTATACGTATCTTTTTATTGCATCTATCCCGCGTTCGTGAAAAACATGCGAGCAACCACTACATAGCACGTTTGCGTGTGATCGCTACTTTTCCTGAAATTTTCATCGGTCAATGGCGCGTGTGGCGGAGGTGATGTTTAACGACAAATTTAAGTTCATTATCCCCGCGACCGGGGTATTGTGTGTATGTGTGTCGCGGCTGACACGTACAACGACACAAACTCTCGTATAATTAGGGATACGTGCGCGTCGCATTCCCGTAATTAGTCGCGTCGACGCGCGGCGGGAAGTAGCGCGCAATTTTATTGCACCGCGCGCGTATCGTATCCGCGAATCAATAATAAAGCGCGCCGCAGATTGAAAATCGCTTCTCTGGCGCCGCCGCCGCCGCTGCCGTAAAAATTCATAACTCGCCCTTCTTCAATTCCTCGTTGAATTTCCGATCGCGCATTGTAAGATCCAGATCCGAACGGGCGAATATATAAACAGCGAAATGGAAACAAGTCTTGCACAGACAGACAGATAATCCGAGTCGATTCTTACTTTTCGTTCTATCGGGAGGGAATTGTGTATCGACGACTGTGTATATGTCGGATACGTCAAATTTGTTGCGAAAGAACGTTTTTCAAAAATCGACTTTTATCCACGTTTGACGGAAGCACCAATATGCGATATTGGAATTTGTGATCGATCTCTTGATACGATTGAAGTAACGTATGTATTATCAGAATGTCATCTACTTTTCTAGCATGTAAATATTTCATAAAATAATCGATAATAGAAACATATTTGTTTCTAACATACATTGGATATTTACGACTTTTTGCTTTTATACACTCCCCCTTGCAACAGACGTTATATTTATCTGTACTTTCATCCGGATATTAACGCGGACAGATATTTATTATTCGTTTCCAATCCATTTATTTTCTCGCGGACAGTTCCTTTCCCCGATTATGAGGGGTGGGATATCGATATCTCTTGCAACATTCAATTTATCAAATTCGGGCGTACTCGATATCGAAGAGGCAAGCGCGTTCCTACGGGCAAACATTGTCCGCAAACCTCACAAACTCCAGTAAATATGCGCGCAAACCGGCCGGGTCAACGATGTATGGCCCCGCCGCCGTTGCAGTCGAAACGGTAATGGAGTCCGGCGGCGGTATATTGAGTTAAGTTACATATGCATACAATTCCGAGTAAATAGCTGGTAACGTTCGCGCATACATCATTTCCGAGCTACCGAATATAGTTTATACGTGCGCTCTGTACACTGTACGTTTTACACGCACGGCGCTCGCGCTGCGGATCGTGCAGAATTATTGACCGCATAATTGTTGGCACTCTTTTATTTATTTATATACATATATATGCAAAATACATATACAGGTGTGCGTTACGCTGCGATGAGAATTAACAACTGCGAATAACCTTGCGAAATATGTCACGTTAACATCGCACGGCGCGTACATCACCCCAAAACAAGGAACAAATTGAGAAATATAAGTAGTAACATTTACAAACACATCGAGAATTTCATAATTATTTGACGATTTATGAGAATTATTATTATAGGAATTATTACCTTAACATGTGTCTTTCGTTTATTACTACTATATTTAGCAAGTATTCAGATTGAGGGAGCGCATACTCGCTGCTCGCGCTGAAACTTGGTTGTTTTACGTAATTTTAGTCCTGACGGGGCGTTATGATAGTCTATAGCGAAAGCGGCAATCTTACGGGCGGCACCGGCAGCAGCAGCAGGGGGTAGCGTTCCAGTGGCTGGCGTTAGCATACGGTGTACCTAAATATAGTGGCGTACGGGCGAACAATATATTACGCCGACTTGCCTGTATACTAGATGACGACGAAGACGACGACGACAACGACCACCGGATAAAATAAATAGCCCGGACTTTCCTGGCAACGTGATACATCGCACGTTAATTGCACGTTACCGCGGGAACCGGTGGCAGCGTGTTTTCAATTTATATCGATAGATGATCTCGCGCGAAGCAACCGGGACGGCGCAAACGCGGATTATGACGTTATATATCGGATCGTCACATCGAAAAGAGTCTGTAGCGCGATTAAATTACGACACGCTTGAACGAGCCGCATCAATGCGCGTCGTGTAAAAGTAAGAAACAAATTTCATTAAATCATATTTATTCGTTCGTTTCGATTTGCCACAAAAGAAGCGAAACGTCTCTCCGCGAAACGTCTCTCCGTTTTATTGAAAAAGAATCATCACCACTGCTGTAACGCCATAGCCGCAAATCGGAAAAACATTTTCTGGAGATTTCATCAAGCGTTTGTTCCAAAAATTAGATATATAAAATTTATATAGGTATACAAATGTATTATATATGATTATATTTTTTTATATAATTATATATTGAGAGCAATAATATTTTACGCAACGTTCACACACACACACACGTACGTGTTATCGAGAAATGTGATGTTTACCAACTTATAAGAACATCACATTAAATTCTTTCATATATTAATTGAAACATAATATTAATGGATATATCAACGCGTTACCGTATAAATATTACCGTATATAAAATATTATATAAGATAATTAAAATGCCTGTAACAACATGACCTCAACAAGATTGAACTTATTAAAAGTCTTTACGTAGAAAAGAGAATCTTTTAATATATACGCAAATATAGACAGGCTTGGCAGAGAGATAGATAGTTAGATAAAAATAACCACGTCGCTTATATATTCTATACCATACCATCATGTGAGATCCAGACCATATGTGTACAAAGCACACAAATATATTATTAACGATGTACCTATCTACCGATTAGAATCGAAGTGACGCGGAAAATACGAACACGATGTTAACAACACACTCGGCGCGGATGAAGAGATATATTTCGAGTCAGCCAGGTATATCCATATAATATTAGCAATATTATTTGTCGACAACGGAGAATGCACGTACACAGAAGTAAGAGAAAGAGAGAGATAGAGCGTCTGACACGGTAATAACACGGCTGGATCGTCGATGAAGCGTATCCGAGTAAATCCGCGCATGCGAAAGCCCGCGGACGATCTAACGACTTAACGAGCATTATCTAACAGCCCCGACGGAGTCGGCCTATTAAAATGATTTATGCCCGACGACTGCATTACGCCACGCTTTAAGTCTTCATCAGATAAAAAGCGTCGTGACCGGTCGTTGTATCAATTCATAGTAAACACGAGCCGGCCGAACGAAATCACGTGTATCGAATTAGCGATATCGACGCGCGCGGATATAAATTGTAAATGACGTACACATACGCGCACGTGGCGCGAGTTAATCGCGTTCGCGCGGCGCTCGCGAAAGTAGGGTGAGGTCTGCGCGTGTGAGTCCGCATGCATGCGGTGTGTGTATGTGAGTGTGTATTAGGAGATTTAAACGATAGTTCCGATAACGCGAAAACGCGAATCACGAGAAACCGCCGACTTCTTTCTTCCCCTCGTGTCGACTTCTTCTTTGTCGTCTCCTTCCTTTTCTTCTTCTTCTTCTTTGCTCTTCGTGCGGCAAAGAGGTTCTCCGCCTTCCGACTCTTCTCCTCCGGCTTGTATGAGCAAGAATGTTAGCGATACTTAAGTAAATTGAAGTGTACGAACTTCGCTTTCGAGACCAGGCGTTTGCTGTGTGCGTTCGGTGGTTTATCTTCGATGCTGCCCGCGATAACCTTCAGAAACTCAACTACGCAACTACCTACGTATGCATACAAAACGCTTTTAATACCGTAGAGCTTATTTTGAAGCGTCGCGAAGAGTCCTTTTCATACGTCCGGAGCTTTCAGCGATATTTCTTTGAAATAAATGTCACATTAGCTTCGCGGGAGAACGTTTCGTCCTTTGAAGTTCAAAGTTTGAGCCTGCATCAGAGAATATCTTGTATAAAAGCATATGCTTCTTATAGTAAGTTACTTTATACGTAAAGACAGCTTGAAACTCATCAAAATCGGACATAGGAATTGGTAGGTTTTTTTAGCAGTCGAACGACTTGTATTTAGCCTCTCTCTCTCTCTCATATCTTTCTCGTTCGCTCAGATAGAAACATCCTCCATTTTTCACTCGACCTGTCCTTTTTGCTTCATTCTACGGGAGTAGATGTTCCAGTCCTCCTGCTGCCCGCGTCTTTTTATTCGCCGTCTCTCTCGTCTTCCTTCCCACCGATTATGCACCAGTAGTAGACGTGCACCGGGATCGTCTTCCTCGCTTCGCTTCTTCCCGTCTATCTTCCTTCTTTCTTTCGCCGCGGAGTGGAAGTAAATACACACTGTCGTTGCTCCCCAACGATCTTCCGTCTCGGTCGCTCGTCTCTTCCCCAGAGAAGTCAGCCCGTTCCTTATAGAGTCCTCTCTCTTTTTTCCGCGCAAGTCGCCTCGACTTTGGCTCTCTCTTTTCCATTCGAGAGCTCCCTCTTTTCCCGTTCCGCACGAACCGTTCTCCGTCTCCCTTCATTCCTTCAGAATCCTCCTTCTCGTGTCTATAGGGTGTCATCAAAAATTCAACTTCCGTTTGAATTACATATTCTTGGGCAAACTCACGTGCGTCAACAAATTTGCTGCCACGTTTTAGTATTGGATTTTCGACAGCGCTCAGGGAAGAGAGTTTGAGATTATTTGAATTTATTGAACTTCTATACATTTCAAATTTGACAAATTGTAAAAATCCCTTGTTTTTTTTATCATTTGTAAGTTTCCTACGTTTTGTTATTTTAATGAAGAAAAATATTGAATTGCATTTTTAGAAAATCATCCCAATTTTCAAATGAAATGAACATATTTACAATAATAAAACACACATCAGAACACCCTATATTCTCTTCTGATGTTACATATACGTGTTAGTACATTTTCTCTGTCTATGTTCAACTAATTCTCTTTCGGATTCTCTTTCTTTCGAGATGGGACGATACATACGTATATTCACAGTTTGTCTCTCTTCAACTCACGTTTTCTCTCTCTTTCTCTCGCTCTCTCTTTCTCACATACGTTCTCTTTTCTATCTCGGTTCTTCCAGAGAGCTCCGTAGGAGAGAAATATATTTTCGTCCATCGCACGAAACCGCTATCGTCGACTCTGTTCGCTCGCCTAATACGTTTTCCCTTTCTCACTCGCGCCCATGTGTTTTCCTTCTTTCTCTTATTCACCATATCCGATCTGAGGTCTGCTATGAAATCCGATTTTCGCGAAACACACACACAGTACTGGAGGAACGCACACGAGAATGCGTTCAGATAAGACACGATGTGCGATAAAAGAACGATGTCAGCGGAACGAAGCGAACATCAAGGAAAAATAACGTACAGCTCGAAATCGACCGAGCTCGAAGTATGCATAGTATGCATATAGTAAAACTTCGAAGAATCCCGACGATTCTTCGTAATGCAATCTAATTTTGTACGTTCAAAATATTTTTCGGGAACGCGTCGAAACACCGAAGAATATTTCTCATAAAGTTTTCTCTCTCTCGCGTGCGCGTTAATAATATATTTTACGTTTTATTACATCAATAATTTTTCAACTTTTCTTGCATAATATCGTTTGCTCTTAATTTTAACAACAGTTTTCGTATTGTTTATTAATTACACTCTTTAGAGACATATAACGACCTCGCAAATTTTGGATATTGCAAAAAGTCAAACTGTCTCTTCCCTTTCTCTAGAATCTCGCATCTACAATATCTCTTTCTCTCTCCCTTGTCCGGAAATAGACACTGACTCTTCTTGTACGTGGCGGCATTGGCCGAGCTATTCACATCGTGCAACATGCGTATCCTGCATGCTGCAGGGCGATTTGCGTTCACACAGAGGCCAAGTTACAGAGCCGCGACGATGGTTATGCGGTCTTCGTTCCGGGCGCGTATCTACCCATATACTGATACGGAAGCAAATCGAGAATTTCACGCTTATTTGCCGAAATGATCATGTCCCAACCGCTGGCGGCCATCTCCCGCAGGAAAACACTGCCACTTTCAGTGATTACTCCATCGATCTAAGCCGGCGGCGCTCGCCTTATTGGCCGATAGTACGTGCGCGCTTATTAAATGAGAGAGCGCGCCGCGCTCTTTCATGAGATCGGCAACGGCATCGCCGTGGGGATTCTCTGTGTACCTCTCTCTCTCTCTCTCTCTCTCTCTCTCTCTCTCTCTCTCTCTCTCTCTCTCTCTCTCTCTCTCTCTCTCTTATCTCTCCTTTTCTCTCTTACTCGCGTGCGACCCCACGAGAACGCGGTTACAACTGTATAGTACCAGGGTGGTGCGAAATCCCGCGGCGACACTGATTCGCATGGGCCGAGTGTTTCATTGTGTACGCACCCATTAAGCATTCTATTTGACTTCACCCGCGTACACACACCGTTGAACCTTACCTCTCTTCTACCCGCATTCGTCTCTCTGATCTACATAAATAAGATTAAGTTTCCCGTGTGTTTGCCCGTTCTCTCGTTAACCGCATCACGCGAGAATGACTCGACGGATTCTCAATGAGCTTAGAGGGTGTTTGATTTTAAATGCAAACTCCGCGGCGACGTTGCATAAAATCCCTCAGAAGGTGTAAATCTTGCAATAAAGAAAAAAAGAAGGAAATAAATTACGCAGAAGAAAAAATGAATTCACGAGATGTGTAGATGTGTAAAATAAAGTTGCAATCTTTTTTTTTTTTTTTACTGAATAATCAGTGTAACACAAAAGTATGTCAGATATATATTTTTAAAGTAATCATTATTGTGAGAAAAAGAAACTGCTGTTCAACGGAAATATTACAAATACGTTTCTTTTATGTTCGAGAAACAGTTTTTTTCGTTTTAATTGCTGTACTTGATGTATAAGAGAGATTACGATAAGAGATCTATAGTCTCTTCTATGTAACGGTAGTTTTTTTTTTTTTTTTTTTTTTTTTCTATTTTCGCAGCATGCACCCTCTCGTAGCACCTCTTGTACGTTCGTCTCTGTCGCGTATTTGCCGGCATTCTCTCTTTCTCGCTCTCTCTTTGTTCCGCTTTTCGTCGCGCATATGTTCACTAACTTGTTCTTTTTTCCTCCTTGACGGCTCGCAGCCTCCGAAATGAACTCCCTGGGAGAAGGAGACTTGTGTTAAGGGTAAACGTGCTGGAAAGCTTGTCTCTCTCTCTCTCTCTTTCTCTTCCTCCCTCTTCTCTCCCTTGTTCATTAATAATAGCTTTAGAAATCCGTGCCTTTCTAACAGTCTCACGTCAAAACTAACACGAGAACCTGCCTCAACTTTAAGCCCACGCTACTCAATTTATTTTCCGCATTATATTATAAGCTACACTCCGCCCTCATTTATTCACTGAAATCGGAAACTGCTTTAGAATGGAATCGATTAATATGTACATATGTAAAGCCGCGCGGTGAGTTTCAAAGACCAAGTTATTTTGATATTTGATACTACGTATATCGAAGTGACATCACACTCGCCAATATTATCTTTTATTTTTTTTGCGTGGCGTTAAAGAATTTTTATTCTTAGTTTTTTTTTTCTGTCGGTGACAGATGTGGAATATCGTTCGTCATGTTTCGTAGAGATTACAAATATGTGTATGTTGACGTTGTCGCAAAAAACACGACGAGAGCGACATTTCGCGTCGTAGGACGGTGCCAGCGGACTGAGAAAATGCTGAGGTCTGTCAGACATCACAGCGCGTGTGTATATTTGCGTGATCAAATATGCGAAGTCGGATTCCCTCGTCTCGCGTAAAGAGGAATTTTGCAGCAAAACAAGCATCGCGATGAACAGTACACGCTCGAATTATGTATGGCGCAGCATACCTTCTACCTAGAAGCCTATCTAATCGAAAAAGATAAAATGTCGTTTAATTTGGCACGTAAGACCGATCCGATTTCGCGCTCGACAATGCCGGGCTGCATTTCTTTGTTGATATTTTTCTAACTAGTATCTACGTACATCTTCTTTGACCGGATGCTCGACGCATTTCCGAGAGATGTCATTTCATAAATATATTTGAAGCAAGTAGAGAAACTTTTTAATTTGAGAGAGAAGAGAAGTTAGTTAAAAAGATAATTCTTTAAGTCTTACAGCTTTTTACTTAATTGTTTCTTATTTATTCAAAATATTATAAGTTACGTTTATAAATTTTTCCACGCGCGAGTGTTTATTCATTTTTTTTTATAAACAGAGTTACACGCACACACATTTAGAGAAATCTTGAAAAACAAACATTTTCAAATAATTTCGAAACTAACAGTGAGACTCACTGTGAAGTAAATCATAAACACGATATCCTAAGTCAAGAAAAAACAATTGCGAAAACCTATGTCAACAGCAATATTACCATCCTCTTTGATGCAGAAAGGCATCGAGAGGAATAAAGAGGACTTAACGAGCCTTCGATCGCCGCTTCCGGTTACATAGTGATCATTCGCGCGTTCGGTGTCCGCCGTCGACGACGACGTCAACGCGGACGAGAGGGAAAAGTTAAAACGAATCTCTCCTAATTGCCGTCCCCTTGTTCTCTCGGGTCCGGCGTTGTTTGTCACCGACGGATCCTGTCTGTCTTTCTTTCTCTCTGATACCGATGTCGAGAGTGAAAGATCGAGCGAGCGAGTCCGCGGCGATAAGGACGCGCTGATAGAGCTCCGTGAAGAGAAGAAGTGAGACCGAGACAAGTCAAGAGATAGAACGCGAGGTATTGAAAAAGAGGAACAAGGAGACCGTGAACGAAGAAGAGAAACCGAAGAAGATGAGAAGTAAATGAAAGAGAAAGAAAGAGAGACGATGAAAGAGAAAGAAAGAGAGATGATGAAAGAAGGACGGTTCGATCCGACAAGCGGAGAATCAGAACGAGATGAACAAAATTAAAGGAGAAAAGAGGAGTCTTCTGAACGAGGACAGAACCGAAGAGGAGGGACGGAGGGACGAGATATCGAAGGAGCAAGCGAGAGGAACTCGCCTTTGTCTCGCCGTGAAGAGTCCGCTTCGCGATGAAGGAGTGCTGCTTCTTCGACCTCCTCCTCGGCTTCTTCTTCTCGTCGTGACTCCTCTTCAAGCTCTCCCTCGGCTTCTTTTCTAGGCCTATCTCGGTACACTCGTGGTGTGGCCTTCGAGGGAGGACGCTTGTGTGCTGAACATTAATCCTCCCTAGCTGTTGGCCAATGCCGGAAATTGCCACACGGTCTCCCTTGGTTTCCTGCGACAAAATTTCTTTTCGTTTGCGCATCTGCGTGTTTTCACGCTTCGATTCGCAAAGAGATTTTGTTCTTTTCATGTGTGTTATTTATATCACGCTATATAGACATCTTGTGTTATTTAATATTAAAGATTGGTATGTACGATAGCTTTTTTACTCGATAAAAGTATATTATTAAAAGATAATATAAATTTATACGTGAAATCTATTTTTATTGTTACATAACGAAGTAGAGATGAAAAGAAAAATAGAGAGAGAGAGAGAGAGAGAGAGAGAGAGAAAGGTTATAATGCAAAATATGTTAATCTATTATTAAAATATTAAGTTTATTAAATGTTAGTCTATTAATACGCATGTTCTTTTATTTCTTGTATTGTTTCGTATTATGTAAAATATTTATTTAGTATCTCTCACTGTTTTGTTTCTATTGTAATAAGTATTTTATATTTATCAATGACATTAACGACTAGTTGCAAAGCTTTATATTTTATGCGACGATAATTCTTTGAAAAGACTTTATCATCATCATAAATAGCGCTGTGACGTTAGTACCGGTAGAAGATAATTGTACATATATAACTTTCTTATTACATTTATTTTAAAACACATTTTATATATATATATGTATAAATAAAACCATATTTCATAAAGCCATCAATTCAAATAAATAATTAAAAAGTATGTTGCATATATTGAATCACTAAATATAAAACTTGACAAATATGTACATATACTATATTTTAAGTTTTATATTTAATAATCCAACAACTGATATGCAAATCTGATAGCTAGATCTGATAGCTCAATAACTAGATACAAATCTTATCTTAAAATTACGTCATAAACTTATTTCGTAGTGTGTTCGCGTAATATAAGATGTAATTGCTCAAATCGTTCAGGATATTAATTTAGTAATGACCGTCAATATCTCTCGCGCGTGTTGACAGAAGCCGGATATTATTCAAAACGATAAAACTTCTGATTTCAAAAGGAAATGCCGTAGGATCATCCCTGACATACATGGCGCCACGGACGCGCACCGACGGCCCTGGCTCGATGCTAGCGAGTGCGACCGAGCGCGGCCGAGCAGTGCCGATCATGACGGAGACTCCGTCGTAGCCATGTGTTGTGGTTCGCTGTGAGTGCTTTGTGACAAGAAGGGAGACGCCGAGTGTGTCTCTCTGTAGATCTTTTTTTTTCGTCTGTCTCGCGAGTGTCATCGCGAAATCGGCGGCTTCCCGACGGTGTCGCCGAGGACAAAGCTTTTCTTCGCGTCGCGGTGCCGAACCGGCCGACCGGGGCGCCGATTCGCGCGCGTCCGCCCACTGTACGTTCGGACGACCGATCGAGAACGAAAACCACCCGGGTGTGTCCCGCTCTCGCGCACGACCGCGCGAGAGGAGAACGACCGAGCGAGCGAGCGAACGAAACGGAGAAAAGTGCATGCGTATGTGTATGTGTGAGAGTGTGCCGCGTGTGCGTGCTTCTCTCTGGCGGCGACGGTGGCGTCGACGACGACGGGCAAGAAGGAGCAACCCGCTGCTACGTTCGCGCGACTGTTTGGCCCGTTCGTCGGCCGTGTTCCGCGTACACACTGGCATCGTTTTTCGCGTGTGAGTGTGACTCGACGGTGGGAACGACGAAGAGCCGCAGGAGGGAAGAGGAGACGGGCGCGAGTTGTTGGTAGTAGTGTCGGTTCTACGAAGAGCGACGGAGAGAGGAGGATTCGGAACGAGCGAGAGAGAAATAGCGCAGCCCGGGCGACCCGTCCGCGAGATCGAGAGAAACGCAACACGTAGAAAGCGCGGTGCGGACAGAGATAGTTGGAGTGTAGAGAGTAAGAGATAAGAAGGTAAAAAAAAAAAAGAAAACAAAGCAAGAAAGAAGTGTTTACGCCGTAAGGTGCGTTCACGCCGGGCTAGAGACGCGGATACGGGCGTGTTTGTATGTACGTGACGTGTGCGCGACGTTTGTAAATCGACCGTAACAAGAGCCCAACTTCAGGGCGTATTGCCGCCGAAAGGAGTAGCCGCGGAAAAAGCAACAACGGTCGTCGCGCGCGACGACCCTTTCGTTTTGCTTCGTACCGTCGCATCGCGTTCCGTCGCGAGTGCTCCGTGTTTCTCTGTGTGCTCCGGCGCGTTTGTATACGTGTTTACCGGGCGTAACAGCGGCGGCAGCGGCGAAGTGGTGCGCGCGTGCAATACACACATATATATATATATACACATACACACACACACACATATACAAAACGAGTGAGAACACACGTAGAAAGGAGGAGAGACAGCAGCGAGAGCAGGAGAAAAGAATAGGAAGATATTCGTCGTGCGATACGGAAGAAAAAATCCAAGTTACGGGTGTAAATACCGAGACGGTATTGCGCGCTGCGACTTCGCGGTCGCCTTCGATCGGGGTGTATCCGCCGCGGGTGCGAGAACAACGACTCCGGGACGAGTTTCTTTGCGGCGGCTGCAGTGCTCCGATCTGCGTGTGGATGTGTTTGTGAGAACAGGGTCGCGCGAGGTGAAGCTCGTTCGAAGCGGCGAGTGCAGCAAAACTACGGACGTTTTGGATTACAAAAGAGGAGAGCTGTGCGTATTAAGGTGGCTACATTACACCGGGAAACAAACACCACCACAGGTTGGACAGCCCGAGGGAGGGAGTGGACGTGTCCCGACGGTCGTCGCTCGTGTGTGTACGTGCGTCTATGTCTCTCGCCACACGCGCACACAACGGTAAGCGTGACTTTGTTCCTTCCTTCCCTTTTATTTTAACCGCTGAAAAACTACGCGTATAAAACAGAATGAATTTCTCGACCGCGTAAGCGTAGCAGTTTTCATTAGTACGTTTGACCGGCCGCCATCTTTGTTTACACCTTTGACATCTCTTAAAAAAAAGATGACAATGATTAATTATACTACATTTTGTTTAATTTTGTTTTATATGTTTGCTTATTTCGAATTTCAGTCGCCGTACGTGCAAGTTATATTCAAGTTTGTATTTGTAGTTTTTCAACAAGCTATGTATGTGTTTGCACGTGTGCATTTATGCGTGTGTACGTGGAGAATTTTCGATATATTGCTCTTCGCATACGCATTTTCTGCCTAATAAACAAACAACGGAAATTAATATGTATTTATATAGTTTATATCCGCAAGTACGATAAACATATGATTATTGTATACGGAAATGTCTTTCTATACACACATACACATACACACATGAGCAATTTTTTCCGCAAACCCACGTAACCCACGCAGCTATATGATTATCGCAAATATGATTTAATCGTATTTTGGTTTGCCGAATGAATCGGGCGGAAAGCGAGCGAGCCAACGGACGTTGGTGATAGATGAAAACCCGTTTGCATGTATTGGTTAAAAACTACAACGTTAACCATTGCGGGCTCGGATTCCTGTCGAATAACAGTTTAACGCGCGGGCGCTATCGCGAAAAGGTTATTTCAACAAACTCGATTCTCTCTCTTTCTCTCTCGCCTCCTCCCCGTTCTTCCCTCTCTTCCAAGTCCTGGTATCGCGTGAGAGTGTTGGTCTACCGTGACCATCTACACACACGTAATGCGTGTACGTGTGCGCGGACGACCACCGGTCGCATGTGTCTCTCGCAGGCAAACGCGAAACACGATAGTCACGCCTGTGGCAGACACGCACACGCATTCGCGCGCACATATAATATACTTTACATATACCCACACACACATACGTGCATGATCGCAGAACATACATTCTGTATATTTAAACGAGAGGGTCGAGACACATACCGCAAGAATTTCTGCTTTCTTCGCGTGTTTGAAAAAGTATAAAAGCGGAAAAAAAAAAAAAAAAAAAAAAAAAAAAATACACAAGGAAATAAACGTGGGAATATAGGGTGATCGATACGACGTATATCGATATACACGCTTCGCTTACATATTACACAGAGCTCTTGGGGAAGAAATATATGGTTTTATTCTCAATATCCATCACCGCGAGAGACGTGCGAAATAAATTTCCGTAGTTTGCGCGCGCGCTGTATTTGATTCTTCAAGCTTGTTGCGAAGTCCGAAGTATCCCCGGCGACTGGGCACTTCACCTTTGATATCGACGCCCGACGATAACGCGAAATATCACGAATGGAAAACACGCGTCGCGAACAAACGAGTAGAAATCTCTCTAATAAAAAGCGATTTATTCAATAGCGAAATAACGGCGAATAATCGCCGCCGGTTCGACGTTAACAGTCCTTCATCAGAAACGTTCGTCCGTCGCACTTGCATTCGAGCACGCATGCACACACGTTACACATACTCTAACGCACTCGCGCATACATGGGATAAACACACACACACACACGAGACGCACGAGTCTCGCTCGAGGCGACGACGAGAATTCATTCAAGGCGGAGCTTTGCTTTTCGCTCGCTCGCACGCGCTCGCACTCGCAAAATACGCCGCGTAAGTTACTCACGTGTGTCGCCGTCCCGGCTGCGTGGGAGCGACGCTTCACGCGTGCACACACGCGTACCTCCGACACTCGGACGTTGAGAATGGAGAAGATGCCTCGTTGAATAAACTTTCATGGCATAAACTTGAGGCAGACGCAAACTCATTCGTTCTCTATTTTTTTGTGCTGAATGAAAGAGTTGTATTTTACTTAGAAAGAAAACAATTTTATAATTTTTAAAATTTCTGTTTATTTCTGAAGTTAGAGAGGATTCAAAACGTTTACATTATTAATACGAACGGTCAAATTATTTATATTATGATTATAAAACTCGGAGAGAGAGAATGCAAATTCTTCGCGTAATATTGGTGTTTTATGGCCGATTATCGCGTAATTAACTTTTGCGCGCAAATTTTCCGAGTAGAAAAATAAACAAACGACCGTTTCAGGCATTAAATTAACAATCTGTCTATCAGCTTCAATCAAACTTGTCAAAAATTGCACAACAACTTATATTGATTGGGTATTGTCAAGTGTACCGGCTAATCATCGTTATATTCGCACCGTTTCGAGAACACATGTGTGCAGATATCGAATCTCCATGACGCCGTAACACACAAGCACGCCGTATCGGAGCAACGCCGTCGGATATGTATATGTATCGGCGGGACGCTTTTTCCTTTTAGCGCACAGAGACGGCATTCACGCGCGCGCGCTGCGCGATGCGCCAATCTGATACGCGTGCAACGAGATACGCGGGATATTGTGCGCGTAATGTTCCGCCTCGGCTTCTCCCTTTTTATGAGCCGACTCGGCCCGGCCCGGCGAGACTCGAGCTCAACCGGGTTATAAACGCGAAGTCCGACGCGGCGCAGAACCGCCGAGGAGTGTAAAACATTCCCGACGCGACTAACAGCGGTATTAACCCCGGAACGGTAACGTTACCGCGTGCGCTTTACGCATTTTAAATGCCGTTCGTTACTTTTTCATTGCGCGTAATCCGTGTGTTTGCGCGTATATAGAAACGGGTTTGCGGAATCCGGTAATGTGGGAAAGCTGCAATATGCTCCGCGTGAATCATCTCTCCCGCATACGCGCGTACCCTATTTGCGATGATTCTCGCATTATTACGGTATCCGCTCTGATAATATTATATATATATATATATATATATATATATATATATATATATAATATGTGTACATGTGTGTGGTGTATCTCTGAGTGTCTATATTTACTTCTATTATCCCCGATAATAGTCATGAAAATCAGAGTGAGTATAACATATTTTTTCTGACTATAACATAGGTACTTTTTTTTAGATAGTCGTGAATAAATCAATCGCTTTGAGAAGGTTGTAGCATATCTTCCGAATTGTGAAAGAAATATTTGTTCCCATCTATATTTATCTCTCCCAGTATATGAGCGTGTGTGTGCGTGTGTCTCTCTCTGTGCGTTCGCGTTTGTGAACGAGAAATTCCTATCTACCATCGGAGGTATTACGGGATATCCTGCCGGCGGGAGAGAACTACGACGACCACCACACGCACGAGGGTTACAATTTAAAACCGCGAGTGCCGCCGATATCGATTAATGTACTCGCTAATGCCGCTACACGTAGTGGCCATTAATGCGCGACGACCGGCCGTTCGATGCGACGTTATTACGCGTTTTATATGAACGTGTATTTTATAGACTATCCGCGTAATTGCGGACATGAGGACTCGGGAAAAAAATGTTTTACGGCACATTTTGAATTCGCGTCATCGCTTAAAAATAACTTTATAGTAGATAATATATAGATATGTAGATCACGCCGCATGTATGTATATATATATATATATATACATATATAATACATATTTCGCGCTTTATTATGGTTGGCCGTCACTGTGCTACTATTTCCGTTGCGCGATGGAATACGATGAGATTGACTTGGGTAAACTAACACATGACCGGGAACACGAGTTCCAATTAGTTTTTACGAAGTTCTTCTATATAAGTAAGAGCGGTATTCGCATTAATAACGAAATATGCTTGCCGCGTAACGTGAAAATAGAAGGGATAATATATATTATATATATATATATATACATACTTTTTTTTTTCTTCAAAAATACACATTGCGCGTATAGCTACCGCCGAGAGAGATACTGTTTCTTTAATATAAAATCTATCTAATTGTGACGTATTTTAACAATAGTCATCTGATTGAATAATTACAAATTAGCTAATAAAAGTTCTTCTCTTCTCATCAGAATTAAAATATTAAATAACCGACACGAGAGGTATATTAACGTTTCCCGATATTACTTTCAGCTTTAATCACTGGTCGATATGTCTTTCCAAATTAGTGTCACAGAAGAAAGATAGAGATAGAGCAAGGAAAAGGAGAAACTCTAGTTAATTTCAAAGTATTGATATTAACTGCTAATCGTTTTACGTAATCAGCTACGTGCGCGCTTGCCGTAAAGTCGGGAACAATAAAGCTTCGCCTTGCCACGCTAATCTTCCAGATTATCGGACATGTTTACGGTAATTAAGTATGTATTACGGTTGCACGTATGCACGCACACACGTGCGCAATATATTAATTCAACACACACACGTCCGCGAGAACGTACATCATTAATGCTTGGCATAATGAAACGCATCGTTGCACCGCGCCGCGGTTGCGCCGCGTTCCTTCGCGTTATGTCTCGTTGATTTACGACCTGTCCATTGAGAATCTGAGAATCTCCAGACACGAAGCGCGATTTCGTGTGTTTAGTCACCTCGCGTGGAACTGCACACAGCCCACGTAAACAGCGCACGTAGGAGCATTACGCTAATACAGCCATGGCCATAAATTCGTGTAGCTGCTTCACGTGCTGAGAAAATTCTTCCCGTAGTAGTTCAACACTTAGCCAACCGGTCGTCTAAAAATTGACGGTTTGCTTAATAGTCGCTTATCAACCGGGAATCTATTATTCGTCTTAGCTTCCGCCGAGCCGGTATAGTCGCGATGTATCTGCACTCAATTGTGTATGCATGTATAAAAAATGTACACATGTAGAAGAAATTATAAAAAAACTGGTAGAATTCACAATTATCTCTTATTAATGTTGTCAACTAATTAGAGCAGTAACACGACTTTTAAAATTACAGTCAACAAGCGAAATTTGCAATCCAAAGTATTTCTGTTTGTAATTATTATACACGATGCGTTATGATATGTGCCATTATCATAAAATAATCTATTCGATATCGTGATCGCGGCTAATTTTCATGTAAACTGTATGCGGCCCGAATTAATATTTGAGTTGTGCGCTTCTGATTCAGCGCAACAATGCAGCCGCGCCTGCTTGACCACGTTCATCAAAATCGTCGGAAATGCATCATCAGAATGCTTATAATTACGCTAGAATTAATGGAAGCTGATATGCAAAGCGCAGTTTATTATAGATATTACTCATAACACAACGCTGCGCTACGTGACATGCCGCGATATCATATGATGCGGCTAATTGTTTAGATTAATTAGAACGCTGATGCATAGTTCGGTTCGCACGGCAGGGTTACGAGCGCGCGCATTCGTCTATGTATACGTGTATATATATCGTTTTATTACGCAGTGTTCAAATGTTAAATGCATCTTCCCGATTGTATTATGATGCAACGGCGGATTAAACGTTGTTACCGCATTTTGGGTTATTACCGAGATGAACTCAGCAAATTGAACATTAAATATTAAATTACCGTAAAATCGCCTATTAAATTATATTTACAATTAATATAATTAATGATTCTCTCATTTGCGATTTTGCAGTGAAAAATTAAATACGTAAAAGCAGGGGCCAAATGTTATTTTCTACACGCTGTCTAAAAAAAAAAACAAAAAAAAATTGTGCGTATTTTCGCAACCGGTGGCCGGAAATAAGTTAATAGACCTCTTCGATATATCGTAAATATGATCAAAGTAAAATAACAAGATAAAAGTTTCCGTTCGCTCGAGGTTTGTAATGACTTCGGTGTGAAGAATTTATTTTTCTCATAGTTGATTAATAGTCGTAAACTCAGTTTCACAAATCTTGCGCATAGTTCGACCGGCAGCGGCGTAAAACCGCATATTCATCCTCCTCGTACTTTCTCCGTAAGTCTAAATCCGCGGAATTGCCTGGGTCGCTGCTTGCTCGTGAAATGCGCATCGCGATTACGTAAGTTTTCTCTCGACAGCACGGCGTTTCGCTCCCGTGAACACGATGCTCCTTCTAGTAATTATCGGCCCCCGCGCTCTCCACGCGAGGGCCGATTTAATAAAAGTTTCCTCTCGTTCATCTTTCTCCTTTTCTCATATTATTGACGATAGCTGCCGAAGCACGGGAAGTCTTTTAAGTGGCCCGTCGAGCCTTTAGCTTAAGTCGAAAATTTACACGGTTCATCTTCACGGACGACCACCCGTGCGAAGGAAGAATACGAACGTGTAAGTATTTTAAAAGGCAAGGATAAAGATGAAAAGGATATAAGCAAGAAAAATATGAAAAGAATATAATTAGTAAAAAAAATAAATTTTTTCTTATCATAACAACTCCGATTGAGAACTTCGAAGTGACCACAATATGCAGAATATTGGTTTGGAATTGACTTTTCATTAAGATAAGCATTCATATTATTTTCATTTACTTTAACCGATTGTAAAATACGATCGTTAAAAGAGCGCGCAGTGCGAATTTCAACTGAACGAAAGCTCGTTAATCCGATGCATTCACTTTGACCGATTCGGGCGGGATGATCATCAAGGTCGGGCCGTGTAAATTCGCCTTTAGCTTGGTTTTATTTTTTCATTAAACTAAGTGACTCTCTCTTTCCCTTTCGTGGCTCTTCTTTCTCTCTGGCGCGCGATGTACCCGCGGCAATCCCTTTAAGTGCTCGATTCGATCCATCGCGATGGCCCTTACGTCGGCCTCGGCGGCATCAAGAATGGGTCAAGAATAGTCACATGATTTTTATACATATATATTATGACTCGCTGTTTCTCTCTCTTTCTCTCTCTTTCATCGCTCTTTCTCATGACTTATGTAAATTTATTTAAAAGATACAGTATTGGTAATACATTCGCGGCGATGTAACGGCATTACAAGCATACATTATACGTGTGACGATGTTTATTTCAGCAATTTTTAACGCAGAGACACTCGAAATGAAAATGGCATGTATTAGCGACGAAGTGCGATGTAGAATTTATTTCTTATTAACACATCGTATTCTTAACACATTTATTTGTTTTTTTACGTAATTTAAATTTTTTAAAATAATGTATTCTAATTGTATTGGAACTTAAAATTATTATAAATTGTAAGTGAAACACACAGTAGAGTCATTTCCGTCCTTATTTTCTACGAAACCTAAACCAGCACTTTGCCCTCGTCGTCTCGCAATTGCTTGCGATAGTACGCCACAGGCATGCTCGGAAGGCCAGAGAGATAGGCGTGAGTTATGCGTGCACGCATACCTTGCCGCATATATCACGTGGACGGTATTATATCGGAATTAAGCCAGACACGCTATTTTTCCATGAAAAGAATTCATACATATAAAAATCTGTCTTTTTTTGTATACCGATATCAAATAGTTTGTATATTTATTTGAAGTTTTATTTTCTCTCTCTCTTTCTCTTTTGTTATGTGTAAAACTTTTATTTATGATATGTTATTTTTGCAATAAAAGCAATCGTATTACAGAATTTCAGAGAAAAATATATTTGGGAACAAAATTCGCGGGACATTTGCTGTATATAAATCTTTACATTTGCAAATGAAGAGTGGGAGAGAGGGAGAGAGCGTTTTAAACTGTTATTATTAATATTTATACGGCTTTATGGCTCTCCACAAATTGCGCGTGTTTATAATTTCGTATTTCTAACCGCACGTTGCATATTTACAGTAGCATATCGCTCACCATGTGCCGATTTTGATAATTGAAGTCCATTGCCGAATTTTGGTGAATAAAATATGACCGTCATTTATTTAACCAAAAAGTATTGTGTGTATGAGCGTGTATAAATAACATGGCAAAAATCAGCGAGATAAAAAGTTCATCGATGCGACGTTCGAAAAATAGCACATTCGACATGTAACATGGAAAGATAAATTTACTCTCTGATTTCGCGCATATGTGATGTCGCGTACAAGATTATATCGCATCGGATCGAAATTTCCATATTATTTGTAATCATATTATTTAACTTTTGTAGAGATATTGCATACACAACACTTACACAATTTCATGTTTCAAATCGAGTTCGAAGCTGTGGCGCAATAAACAAATCGCATTTTGCGTAATAAAGAGAAACACTAAAGGAAAACAAATCGTCAGAGGACGCAAAAAAATCTGACAAGCAATTAAAAACTTGAAAGATTGTCGATAAACAATCTCCGGATTATTGACGTCGGTCGCGATAAAAAAAATACGGTCTCTTAAAGAACCGGTAAGATTTTCTTTTTGATATGTGTTCGCACAATTAGTTACGCGCGTGTTAACGCAGGTGTAAAAAGCGATGCGATTTTGATTAATTGAGTTGATTAATGCTAAACACGGGAGACAAGAGAAACAGTCCGGAAGTGACAAGTACGTATGTACGGCTTTGCCGCGATACAATCGGCCATTGTCGGCGGCGCAAACGATGCCAAGTGAACCGAAACGGTTCTCGCGCGCGCTGTGAGTAATTAGCGTTTCTCGTCGTTGTCGTTGTCGTTGCTCGTCATCGTCGACCGTTGTCGTCGTTGCAATCGTAATCGTCGTTCCTATCGTCAACGGAAGGTGTCGTTAACGAGGCGTTAAAGCGCTCAAAGTGTTTCGGCGTCGACATTCCGCGAAATGATATTATTCCAGCTTCGACATTACTCGCGTCGTCAGCTTTCCGTACACTTCCGGTGCTTTAACGTGTATAAAATTATTGACGCTGTTGTATTTTAAAAAGTCTGTTTCTGTTATGTTCGCCATCTATTTTGATTATCGTTACATGCAAATTTTGAAACATAAAAAATACGTGAAACTTATATATGTTATTATTTATAATTTACATGAAAAAGCGATTAGTAGCTCCAATGTCTCTCGATGATATTAATTGAGTCATTAGCGGTCGCGAATAGTTTTTGTATTAATTAAGGAGCTCTGTGTCCAATTATGCAACTTGTTTCGTTATCTTCTTGTCCGTTTTCTCGAATTTTTTTTTCGCGAGGAGACATATTAAGTATGCAGAAACTCTGACTTGCGAGAGAACGGTATATTATTTAACTGTAGCGCATACATAAGAGGATACATGCTAAATAAGTTTGCAAGCAGATATTAAATGTAACGAGGTATGTGCGCTCGCGAAAGAACTACTTCATGGTCTACTTCGCGCTCGACTAGTGTGTTACTAGTTATGGTTGCATTTTTCGTCGCTTTATGCCGCGGAGAGATTGAAATTTATTCGACACGGACGAGTAAACGTAGAGCTTCACGATCGATATTGCTTGCGGTATTTTGAATACCGACACGCTGTTATGATGGGAATTGTGTTTGGCTGCAAAGTGTGCGCTAGACTATAAAATCGCGTCTACGTGACCTGTCTACGGTATCGTCTACGCGATGTTTACCATGTGGAGGACACGAGAAAGATAGTTTATCGTAGCTACCTTATCGCCACGCGCGTATGTACACATACAAGTTACGTTTTAAACCTATTTAATCTGCACTCAAATGACTCTTTCGAATCGTCGAACAAAGACGGAGGAAACAAGCACATCGTGCCATTAACATCGTAACTTGCATAAGATATCAAGATAACGTCGCGATTTTATCAAGCTAATTCAATAATCGATTTATTGTGTAATGTTAAACTTTGATACTGAAATAGTCAATTTAATTCATTATTGTCAATTGTTTTTACTAGCTTGTTGCAAAATTTATTACTGATATTGAGTCAGTCAAAAATTAACAAGTTGCGAAACATAAAGATTTGATAAGAATTTATATATATATATTTTTTTGAAGAAATATCTCGCGCTGAACGAAGATATCATCGCCGCTGTGTTTTCCATCTTTCGCGGACATCTCGTATATAGTCGATCTTTACGCCGACGCTGACACGTTTAGCGGCGATAGAGCGATTGTGTGCGAGTGTGTGTGTGCATTGTGCTCGCGACCGTGATGAAATCGCGTTCTTTTCCTGCCTTTTTTTCGCGTAATTGAGTATCATTCGTTACGGGCAACAAAACCCCACCTCCATTGTCGAACAATGTGCCGAACGTTTTGGAGTACGTAAGCGGTTACGACAGCTCTAAGAGACGGGGATGCGTGAGTTATTGCGTTCTGCCTCTTGGATCTCGCGTGCTGTGTGACCAAAGGAACTTTCCAACGAAACAATGATAGACCTTTTAACCGGGGTTTAAGTGTATCCAGTTAACCATCGGAAGCCTATTAAAATATCGGCGTAGCCTAGGGTGGCTCTTATTTACTTTTGGTGAAAATATAATATTTTTTTTTTTTTTTTTCTCAGCATATTTGAGAATGGTTCCAATTGCTAAAAAAATAATCTGTCAAAAAGGTCTGCTCGATCGGATAAGAAGAAAAGAGTCCTTAGGCTCTTAAAAACATTATTTAAATGCGTAATGCAGAGTAATGCGGTAAAGGATCTAGGGACTTCTTTTCTCTTTATCGGACTGAACTTTTTCACAGATTATTTGTTTAGCAATTGGAATCATTCTAGAGGAAAACAAAAGCAAAGTAAGAGTCGAAAATAAGAGTCAACATAGCCTATGTAGACATAATATTATAATGAAATTATTTCACTAGTGAATAATTTTTATTAATTCTTATCGCGAAGATCTCATAACTGTCGATCTTTATATTATGAGGCAAGAAGTTAATAGATAATTTTCAAGGCAGCTTCTCGCTCTGTTTCCGTGCAGCCGTGCCACCACGTTATGTTTATCGCACGCAACAGACCTCGCTCGCGGCGCTAATTGTCGGCAAATTATGCGACGGTAATAATCATGAACTGGCCCGATAACAGTACCGAAGTTTGATAATTATGAGTGTGCTTCGTGTGCCCCGACGATTCGCTCGCTCCGATCAATTATCCCGAATTCAATTATGTCGAAAAAGCACAAGCCAAGCCGGCTGTCCGTTCCCGCCGTCCGTTCGTGCAATGTAATTACGCGGTTACATCCGCGCGCGCATTTTTTGCGCGATCCCGCGATATCTCGCGTCGACTGCGCCGTACAAAGTGTGCTTTGCAACCGTACAATTACGAGCGCTTCTCAAATTTGAGACGATCGTAGAATACTTCAGCAAGAAGCCGACATTGTTTTTTTTTTCTATCTCCTTAATATACGCATGCTTATAAAACGCGCGAGCTTTTAATGTAATGTCTCGCGTTGCTTCTTTTACAAGTTTATTACAATAATTGATGCGAACTATTTTATTTCAAATGCGTTTAGTTTTTTTTCTTATTATTGTCAGGATATATATATATTCCTGTGTATTTTGATGTAGATGCTAATATTGATTGATCTCTGAACACAACAATCATGCAAACATCGTCAAACGAGTATTCGCTATCGCGTATAATGCCAATAATCACAACGTGACATGTATGATAACGCGTCTAATTGGACGAAGCTTATACTGACATTGTTGCGAAACGGCGACACTAGACACTAGACTCTTGTAATCCGTATTGCGATATGATTATGACAATGCAAATAGCAAATATCTTATGCAAATATCTAAGTCGCACGTTCGAACACTTCATACGTTCGCGCACACAGTGCATCGCATATCTTAAATACATATGCAAATGTGTGTCTACAATAAACTTAGAAGTTAATTAGCACAAATCAATTTAATTTAATTTTTATGTTAGATATTGTATGAATATGTACATGTTGTACGCACACATTCTGTCTCTCTTTTTTTTTTAAATATATTATTCTGATTTTATACAGCACGCAAAACATTAATATTTATATAATATAAAGTTCTACCATTTCAAAAGAGTGACAACAACAGTTTTCCAAGAAAGAATTAAACTAAACAAATCGAGTAGTTTGCAAAATAAATTACACACGCTATAAATATATAGGAGAAGAAAATCGCAGTTGGGTTTTTCATGCGAGTCGTATCACGAACGTAAGGGTCATGATGCATTGGGAAAGGGGCGTAAATACTGGCCGTTATTGGCCAATGTATCGAGAGCACGAAGAGCGCTCACGAAACCAACATTATAGCTGCACTGCTATTTGCCCGACGCGACGCAACACTTTTTTTCTTTGTCGTCTCTATTTATTTCTCACAAAGACATCTTGTCAACAACCGCATTACACGCTTTTTTCTTAGATATTTCTTATATACTTTATGCTAAAAACTTTATGCTACACACGCCTATTACTGTTTATATATCGACGTCAATTTATTAATTTTTTTTTAACGCGCGCAGCAGTTTTTTTTCTTGTTTCCAACGATTACGCGACTGTTTGCATTAATACGATAATACAGTTTATCTCAGAACGCGATCTTGATGAATATGTTTTTTATCGGCGTATCGCAACGTCAGTATCAGCATCAGTTATCGGTAAGTCTGATTAATTAACGTTTGCACCGTATTTTATCACCTTCCTGGATCGTAATAGTTGTAATAATATAATCTCATAAAAAAATTGTTTTTTTTTTTTTTTTTTTTTTTATTGATAACTAAGCTTCATCATGTAACTATGCATAAAAAAAGTGTGTTATGCGGTAGATCTGCTGAATGTTTCAAATCTCCATTTTTAAGATAAATATATGGATTGTAAAACTGAAGGACACGCACAAAAAAAGATTAAAGGTTAATAAAATCAGAATTGCCTTTTTTCTGGAAAGATGTTTCTTTTAAAAAACTCACGTAATAATTTATTGTGATTTATCGCGAGAATTCGAAAAAATAAACTTGCGAATTTTGCGCGCGTGATAAACGCAATTGTACATCAAAGTGAATGTTCGTTTCGAAAAGTTTCCTCTCGTTACACATTTGTCGATAACGGAAAAGAAACAATTACTGGGTGAGCGGCATTGTCTCAATTAACGCGTCCGATATATACATTATTGTAATCGGCAATTGATTAAATACGTCTTTAAACGGCTCGGTCACGATGCGGTCAAGCTCGCTAACGATAAACGAGAATATTCCCCTTCTTTTTGACTGCAATAAATTATTATTATCGTTTCTATTAACGGCTCACAATCGAGAGAGTCGCTATCGAGACGACAGTCTTGTTCTCAGACTTTAATATCTGTCACAAATTTCAAAAATACACATGTTCGTTTAAATTAAAAAGTATATGATCTCGTATAAGTGAGGTTTACATTTTTTTTTCTTTTTTATCGCAGAAGGAAGATTAATAATCTCTCGAAAATTGCGATACTGACATATCGTTCGCTTTACGTGCACACTTATACATACATAACGTATCACAAATGTATCAGTCGACGTCGCGAAAAGAAAGCAGATGGAAAACCGGTTTGCGCGAGCGAATTAATAACATTCGATATTCGAGTCACCCGAATGAATACGCCGTTTGGAATTAAACGCGAAAAATCCGCTCTGCTGTCGTCTCCGCCTCGTCGCTCTTGAAATGGAAATTGCGACCTAATATAATAGGGAGAGGTCCGATCTTAGCGATCTTCTCTCCCTTCTGCGACTCGGGCAAATCTACAAGTGGGGTCAGGACCGTTATATATTTTGATCTGTCGAGATTACACCGGGTGTCGTCCTTCTTGAAAATCTCCCTTTCGTCCCTCTTCTCTCCGCCCTTATGTCGCTCCTTCGCTGTCGGATTCGGATATTTGCACAACCTCGGTAGTAAAGGTGAAATTCGCGATCCATCTCGCGATATCCATATTTTAGAGAGCTTTCGGAAATTACTGTTTATTTTATTCACGTCTTTATATTCACCGGCGAGAAAAATATAAAAATGTAAAAAGAGAGAAGAGAAGAGAAAATACATTTTTCATACAAAAAAGTGAGACATTGTTTTTAAAATAATTGAATTTATCTTCATTTTGTTATGAAAATTTTAATTACATTTCTTCTCTTCGCGTCTCTCTTAATTAAATTATGCTGATTTGAAATGTAGAGAAGATTACACAGGTTGAAATATGAAAACACTCCTTTCTCGTTCGCCTCCTGTTTCGAGCGAGAAAGAGAGTAGGTACGTTTATGTTTTCGTGCAATTTTCATTTCTTAATTACCGTCTTACTTAATTAACAAAAAGAGATGAGACGGCTAATTGAGTGGCGTACACGAGTCATTTTGTCTTATTCTTCTTTCATTCATTCATATACAATGCAATATAATTCTTTTATAACATGAGTCGTAAAGATCAAAGCTCCGTGATATGAAATCGGAATAAAAAAATGAGGTAGAGCAATTCTTTTGAGACGTTTGAATTGCAATAAAAAATTGTTGAACACTATTTTACTAATACGATTTGAATTAATTCTCTCTCTCTTCGATATAATTCTTGTGTGCTATAGAAAATAACAAATTATGAGAATTCTAAATCTTTTCCGGCCTGGTCCTCGTTAAAATCACGAGTCAAAGTAGCAGTCAAATATTGTCGGTGTCGGTGGTCACAGTTTGCGAGTCTCACAAAGCTCAGCGAGGCGAACGTTTTCTCTAATTCAATTTGAAAAGCTTCCTGGAACGCTTCCAAAAGACATCTCGTATTCATGCCGGCAGAATGGCACTCGTAACTCATAACGGTACAGTCGCGATTTCCGGACGAGCCCCGTCGAGTTGCAATGCTGGCGTCCTGTTCTCGATTCTCGACGAAGGTTTGGCTAGTGAAGCTAGATGCGATTCGATTTTTGGTTTTTTTACGAACGACACGATTCGAGGAACGTATATTATTCGACGCGCGGGCGGTATCGAGCATTAATATTAATCTCCGGGAGAGCGGCTGCTTCATATATGTGTGTTACAATACGCAGTCGAACGAGAATGGGGACGATGCAATGAAGCAGTTTGTATCCGTTTGGACGTTTATTACTTATTTTTACTGTTATTCTCTGGGAACGTGTCGACGGTATGAGAAAACACACTGTACTGTACTGTATGCAACATACGTGTGCACTTTTAGTAGCGTTTTTTTTTTTAGAGATTGTTACGGAAATGTTTGTTGTGCCTGGATATTTCTGATCACACTCCGCGGCATGAGACAGTTTATTCTGGCAATTGTTGTTTTTTTTTCCGGTACGCTCTGAAAATATTTGAGCTTGTTCAACGCGCGCGTTCCGGCGTTTCTATTCGAAAAAGCGTCGACTTTCTGAAAAGGTCAAAGGCTT
The DNA here is from genome assembly GCA_014825685.1 of Pseudomyrmex cubaensis. Classification (NCBI taxonomy): domain Eukaryota; kingdom Metazoa; phylum Arthropoda; class Insecta; order Hymenoptera; family Formicidae; genus Pseudomyrmex; species Pseudomyrmex cubaensis. The sequence continues at coordinate 186,186 of QVOA01010623.1, read as the reverse complement.
TTTATACGTTGAATCCGATGCCACGTGTGACACTCGTGAATTTAGTGATCGTCCATTGAATCGCGTATTGAAATCGCATTACTAATGAATATCGTTTTTTTACTTTTTTTTACGCTGCTCTCTTCTCGCGCGTGTATAATTGTTATTTTATACTTCATCGCGTGTCGACCCTCATCATGGCGATTGACGTGATCAGAGAGAACCGCGCTTTAAGAGCATTATTTTAAATTGAATTTTTTATCTGTACGGTAAAAAAATCTAAATTCGATACAATGTCGTTCACAATATATGACAACTTCTTTATATAATTATGTATTATATATACAGTATATATTTTTTTTTCTTCCTTTTTTCTTTTAAAAGAATTTTTGTTAAGGAATTTTTTGCGATTTTAAAAGCATTCAGGTTTAAGCGATTGTCAAAAAAAAAGAAGAAAAACAATATAAATCTGAAACTTTTCTATCAGATATAAAAGTACGTGGACATTCGGAGAAGAGAACGAGATTCAGAAATTCTGGTTTATACATCATATAACGCATATTTCAACATTTTGACACAATATCCTCGAAAGAACTCGCCCCGGAGCGATTCATGCTCTCGTGTTTTCGTGGCCGGCTGTACCGCGGACGGGAAGGAGAACAGAAGGGATTCCGGCGTAGAACGAATTGTCCTGCACGGCGGGATATCAACGTGTCCTGGACGACCGATTCAGAGCGTTGAGTGCGCTTTGCGACGCGCTCGCTCGTCGGGCGTCGGATCTGTTCGTTGTACGGCGATCGCGGCGCATTTCCGTCGCGCGAATGACGCGCAACGAGCGTGCTATCGCGGGAAACCGTCGGCCAATATTTTCCCGGGGACCGGCCGGGAACGCCGGGTCTACGAGCGAGCACAAAATGGCCGCCGGCGGGAGCGATCGACCGTGCGTGAGCGCGAGTGAGCGAAGAAACCTCGTTTCTCCCTTTCGCCGCCTGTTCTCTTGCTTCCTCTCGAATCCTCACTCGCTCGCTCGCTCACTCATTCGCACTGACAGATGTACACTTGCACGCGCGCGCGCGTACACTCACATACACACTCGCGAGCGCTCACGAGCACGAAATTCTCGCTCTCTTTCTACACGTTATAACCCGGCTACTCGTGGTCATCGATTCTGTAGCATCAATAATGGAATTGTATTTCATCGTTAATTAGCTCGATTGTGCCAGTTAGATTTATTGTATAACGTCAATTTTTATTATTACACACTCTGCCGCTTCGTGTTTTTATGTGCGAGAAAAGAGAAGTGGATAATTTGTTTTTTTTTTTTTTTTTTTTTTTTTTTTAACATCCTACCTATCTTTTCCGCGCTCTTTTTATCTTCTCCGACCTTTTCTTTTCGCGACGTTTCCCCTTATCTTGTAGTAGTCTCGCGTCTTTTTCTCTTATGCTCACAGAACGATCTGTGTTTCCCTCCGACTCTTGCCAGTCCTCATCGAAGTTCCCCCAACGATATCGCACTTCGTTGCTCTTCATACAACAATGTTGCTCTCCATTTCCCTTCCTACAGCACATTCTGTTTCCCGTTTTTCTCTTTACCGTAGTATCGTTCTGCGTTTTTCTCGCGCTTACGTCGTTCTCCGTTCGTCTTTCCGTCTCTCTTTTTCTCCCGTGCTGCTTTTCCGTTCTTCACCCTCGCGGGGCAAGGATATGCAATCGCGCGTCCTTATCGGTCTTTACCGATGTCTGCCGGCGCCGTCCTTGTCGCACTAACGTTCCAGCTTCTTCTTCGAGCCCGACGAAGACGGGGGGATGAACTTCATCTTTTTTCCGCTCGTTCCGATATCGCGTTCTTTGTCGCTCTCTTCTATCATGCGATGCAGTTTGTACTCTTTTTCGGCTCTTCTTACTTGCTCCGACCGTCTCTCTCCATCGCATGAAACGTATCAAGCTCCCATCTCTTGCCGCCTCCCTTCTCTTTCTCTCTTCCTCTCTTCCATTCTTTCTTTTCTTCTCCAACATCAGGCACTTGACGCTATCGCAGTCGCTCCCGTTATAAACACGTAATACCATCGACTCTCTCGCACTGCCGTCACGATGAATATCAGTTCTCTCCTTTCGTCCTCGTGTTTCTCTCTTTCCTTCTAACCAGAAGCAGCGACGGTGTCGCGCTTGCTCCCATTACCAGGCGCATATGCTATCGATTCTCCTGCTCGCACCACTCCTGCTGCTGCTCTCTCTCTCTCTCTCTCTCTCTTCCTTTCTCTCTCTTTCTACCGATGCGAAATACGGGAGATAGAAACGCGGAGATGGAAAAGCACAATTACAGACGCGACAGCGACGACTACTCGACCGCGAGCGGTAGTTTCGCTTCACGCACGCACGCACGCACGCATCACGCACATACCATATGTATGTACGCGTGTATATACACGCGCCAACGCAATTCGAATATAGGCGACACACGCGCGTCGTCGTTGCGGCTTGGGCTACGGCCCGCGACGACCGCGTGCACACTAATTGTGCGGCGAAAGCCGAGCCGGGTTACATTGTCTCTCTCGTATTATGCATACGCGATATTGCCGGGATCCGCACGAGCAGCCGGAGGGCGTGCGCGCGTGTATATGCACTGTGTATGCGCCAATACACCGATTCGATATGTATCCCATGTGCGCTGCGTGTGCGGCTCATATCGATTGCATGTGCCGCAGAGAAAAGCGCAGTCAGCCCGGCTTGCTTGATGCACGATCGCGCTTGTTTGAAAGCTTATGTGGACAGGAAAGCGCAATTTGATTCTGCCGCGTCGCAGCTGTCTTTTCAATTTTATCAACAACAACAACAACAATAGCAATTCTCTTTTTTTTTTCGATCCCGCGACTGTTATATTTCGCTCACATTCAACCGTAAGAGTATAGATTTTCAATATAGATAACAATTGAATATAAAAAATGCACGCCGTATAGTTTTTTTTTTAGATTGTACAGTCTCTTTACCACGTCGTTGTGTTATATTGTTGTGCTCGCAAGTTTTTTTTTTCCGCGCTGTTTTAATCGACGCAGATAAAATCGGCGCAACCGAGTCGGCCGCATTATACATCATTATTATACACGGCTCGCAAAGCTGATCAACGACTCGTCGTACGCTTATTCGGATGCGTCTTAATTTCATTTCGCGCACGCACGACGCCGTAAAGTATCCCGCGTGACGGGGAGAAGCAGTGAGATTATCAACCGGCCGCGAGACCAGGTATGTAAAGCGCCTGTATCGGATAACACGCGCACATATATTACGCGTACAAAGTGTATTCGCCGCTGTCGCTCGAAACGGCAAAGTTCGCGGTCACGCCTACGCGCTCTCCCTCGGAAACGCGGAAACAAACGTTTTCTCGCCGCGGTTCCTCGATAATTAATTTCGCAAATCTCGCGTGAAATCTACATCTCATTTTCGCTCTATCGGTTCGATGAAGTTGCACGAGATATCGGAGAAATGCCTTGTTCCACCGTTTCTGTTTTTGTTTATTGCCGGATTATTGAATCGGTAGGAGATATCGTCACATATAAACCGTCTCTTGATCGTAAAGACGTGTGTTTCAAGTGTTTCAACGCGTGTTGGAAGTCTAACAACAAACAAGAGAACATTACGCACGAATTTGGCACGATTGTCATTGCAACAGTAATAAATGGATATTTATGTCTAAAATAATTGATTATATGTATAGTGTGTGTGTACAAAAGTGTATACAAATGTGTGTGTGTACAAAAGAGAAATATAAAGCGGGATGTGTGAAATAATATATGTAAAATATAATATGAAAAATATGATGTGTAATATTGTCGTGAAACGAAAATCGAATTTATAAATGTGGGACACGACCGTAGGGGGCCTTTTAGTAGTAAACTAAATGTACGATTTTGCTGGCTGTAACCTATTATCGTGCATTCAACGTCCATTCTTCCGTTCGCGCGTATCCATGCGTGACAAAGAGATTAATTGATTTTCGTTTATAAAAGGGTAAAAGCCCGTTACAGTTGACCTGAGCGAAATTGCTGGGAAGATCTAGATGTCGGATAATAGGTTTTATTTTGTTTTCAAAAACTGCAAACTGATTTAATAACATTAAGTCTCTATATTTGAAACACATTTTTCGGTCACACATCGTATCAAGATTTATTCGAGTTTTATTTACACGTTGAAGTCAATTAAAAAAAATTCAAAAGTGGTCATAGTGTGTGTGTGTGTGTGTGTTGCGTTGTATAAAAACCAATATTAAAGATGAGATACCGACTGTTAAAAGATTACGGTGGACTTTTGAGACCGATAGAGAGATTTTAGTCGCAGTAATCTAATATCGCGTTTTATGACGCTTATCGGCGCGTTACAAAGGATTTAATTGATTCCCTCTGTAAAAACCTGAAAGCCCGACGCGCAATTGACGCAGTCGAAAATAATTGGTCAAAAACTTTCAACGTTGGATCAAGCCTCTCGACTATATTTACAGATCGGGGAATCGTTACTATTTTCCAGAGCGACCGAGCGCTTGGGCATGATTGGGTGGGGCAGCGTTTGCAGCCCTTTGTAGAAAGAGATTTGAAGGGAAAAAATCTACAAGCGATGGTTTTATCGTTTTATCGTTGATACATTGAACTTTCCACACATTAACTTCAAAAAAAAAAAAAAAAAAAGAAATCTATTATCTTTATTGCACGATAGAACAATCATATATTGTATTATGAAACTATATAAGTGAGATAACACAGAGCGTTTAGAATGTTTAGAGTTTTTACCAGAAAGTAAATTCATCGATATTTATCTTTAAATTTATCTTCTTATCGATATTTATGTTTCGATACAACATCGTGTGTGCCGCAAAAACACTTTCTTGTTTCTCTGCTACGTATCGGAAAGATCAACCCTTCGGGATTGCCAAGACGATAAAACTGTCGATATCCTGATATTTAAGCATCCTCACGTAGAGGTGTTCATTCGCGCACACGCTTCGCGTATCAGGAGAAACAGAGTATTCCGTGTGCATGCGCGCGCTGGCGAGCGAAGCAGGCAGGTAGTAGGCAAGCTAAGGCAGCTTGTCGTCGTATTATTGTTCGCCGGCGGGCCGATAGACCTCCGGCACTCGGCAGTCAAGTCAGGCAGTCACCTGCCTATTAGGGAACCGAGGAGATTCCTGAGTGCCTTGTAGTACGCGCTCCTTACGACGCTCCCTCTCCCGCTCTCTCGCCCATCCCCTTTCTGTGCTTTCTCTCCGCGCTCGCTGCTATCACTCCGACGTCCGCTGGGAGTACCAGCCCCCGACATCGTCGTGTCGCGTCGCGCAGCGTCGCTGTTTCACACGCCGTACGGGCTTTGTAGCCGGCGAGCTGTCACGTGTACTTTACGCCCGATCCCACGTGCGTATACATACGTGCGCGCACTCGACACTCTCGCCGAGTATGCTGCACGTACGTGTGTACGTGCCGCACATGTATGTACGCGCGTTCGCTCGCACGCCCACGAATTCACGAGTTCTCTCCCGTAAAGCGGCGCGGTTGCGCGGGATGAGACGTCGCTCGCTGTCAAAGGCGTTTTCTCGCGCTTTATTTACGGGACAGGAACTCGTTACGTTCGCGGCGGAACGCACACGCACGCTTCGTACCGTATTTCGAATCGGAGCGCGTTAAAAAAAAAAAAAAAAGGATAAAAAACTGCCGTTCTTTCCGTTGCTTTTTCAGTCGCGTGTACTTCGCGTGCTGAAAGGGAGAGATGATCCCAAGTTAGATCCGTTTTAATTATAATAACAAGTCTTTTTTATGTCGGTCCTTTTACGTAGACATTCCGCGTATTTATGTTCACACCGTAGAGAGAAAGAGGAGAATAATGCGGTATAATACAGTTGCTTTATATTGCGGTACATTATCCACATAACAATCCAGTTTGGTTAACAGCGCGCGCTCGGCAAATAGCAACTCGCGAGTCTACGATTTTATGCATGCAAATCGGATTATAAATAGATTCATGGATTTCGATGCAAATGGAACCTATTACACACTCGTGGTCATTATCGCGCTGCATAACGCGATGTGTGTATGTGAGTGTCATTGTTTCCTTTCTCTATATCATCGCGGCATATTGCGTTTATATGAGTAATACGGACGTCGAATGGCATAGATTTGCTCGTGTCTCGAACACACAGTTGGCACATCGCCAGTGAAGCAAGATGCGTTCACTGCAGAAGAGTTTATACGTATCTGGCTTTCTCTCGCATATTTCTGCAGTTACTTGCCATTTCAAAATTCTGCTGGAAATGAAAGATAATTACTTGAAATAACGAGCGGGAACTCTTTTCAACATTATTCAATCACACTATTTTATGTAATTTTATAGTTTTGGTTATGTTTTGTGTGAAAATAATTATTTTTTTTACAGATAAATTCTTCGAGTATATTTATTAAATTATCCATTATTTTCTCTCTTTTTCTCTTCTTTCTCTCTTCTAAAACATATTTTAATGTCATCTTGTTCTCAAAATTTACATTATACTTACAATTTAGATTTTTAATAATGCACTTTTTTGTATTTTCATTTTATAGACACACATTGTTCTTTTTTCCAAAGATCATATTGCAGAGAGACGTCGAAGTCTCTTAAATCGTCCCTGAATGAGAAACCAAAGTTGTCGCTCGTTCTTGCGGTTGATCGCGCGCACCGATTATGGTTATATTCAACCGTGTGTGTGTATGCATAACGTACATACAGTTCACTCAGCGCGAAATCGGGTACGTGGCCACAAAATGCAATCAGTGTCGCTTACGATGTCGCGTACACGTTTATTAATGCGCGTGCGCACACAATATTCAGTCTCTCTCTCTCTTTCTCTCTCTTTTCTGTTATAATTATAAATAATATTATTCTCACTCGCATTTGTTTTGCATCGTAAAGCGATATGCAATTAACATAACGCGATCTGGCATGCGTTTTATAATGAATTTTTTTATTGTTGCGCGTTCACTTTATTAATATATTTGCCATTATAATAAACGTGAATGCTGATGAATCGACCGTGAGCGTTACATACCGCATACGGACTGATATTGATTTGATTAATTAGCGTTGCGCAGGAAATTCGTATCCGCCGTTTTTTTTTTCAGGAACTGATTCAACGCGATATTAAATAAGCCCCTGCCAGCTTTTGACGTGATAACTACATTTTATCGGCGACTTTATTTTACGACATTAAGCTCCGCATTTTACACCGCGATGCTATATTATCAGCATATTCACGGTGTTCGATCGTGAATAACTAAAAACGTCGATGGTCGACGAAGTTTTAGCATTCGGGGCGGAAAGGGACGGGGATAGAGATATGAAGACCACCGTAAAAGAATTTACATTTCACGGCGGACGAATAGTAATTTTGCGGGCACGTCAGACGGCGGCCGCGTGAGTGGAAACGCGCGTCGAGCGAAATTGAAATGATAAAAATTGCGGCGTTTACGCGACGCAATACCGTGGAGGATTTATCGCGACGTTAAAGCGGCGGCATCGATTTTTCCGTATAACACGCCGTGTGCACGAGAGTTTTTCGATGGCGCGCGCTTTAACGAGCGTGTTTTCGCCCATATACCCGTCGTGAAACGTTACAGCCCGGGTTTTATGGCAAAGCAACACGGTGGTTTTCAAAATGGCCGGGTTCACTCGTGTCACCGGTGTCACTGTGCGCGGTAGATGGACACTCTTTCCCCCTTCCCTTTTCCGGCCGCTGATCGATAACGCGTGTGACAGCGTCGCGTCGCTCTCTTTCTCTCTCTTTCTCTTTATCATACTATACGTCTCTCTTTCTCTCTCCTCTGTCTCTTTCCCTCTTTTTGAACCCTTCTACTAGGGATTAGAGTAAATGGATTCGAAATTAGAGCGCGGGCGCGCGATATCGCGTTTTACCGCGCGATTAATTCGATCGCGGTCGTCCGTGCGGGCAAATCGATTCCTCGATCTTTTCCGGATTAATTAATTGAGCAGCTTTTCAGGCGGAATGTTCTTCTCGAATTTTTATGTTTATTAACACTTGAACGACTGTGCAATATCGTAAAACGTAATCGCCAAGAAAAATGTTGAATCGAGTCGAATGACAATATCAGAAGTGATGATGAATTCTATTGTCATATATATACATGCGCGACAAGGTAATTTGATCAAAAATTTATCGGAGTTTAATTATACGCGAGAACTGTACAAGTGTGTGCATTAAATGTACATAAATTTAAATTTATTAAATATGTGTGTTTGTTATGCATAATTACATTTTTAATTGCGTTTCTACAACATTTAAAACCTTGAAACTAATATTTTTCCGATATATTTAAAATCGAAGATAAACTAAAATCGAAGATAGACAATAATAGGAAAAATATTCAATATTGGTAGTGTCATATCAACATACTATCGAAATACATATCGGTAATGTGATCTCTCTCTGCGTGACTGATCGAATATAATATTTGACGGTTGGAATCAGTCTCGGTAAATATTTGTGCGACAGTTTTGTGAGCTTAAATACGATTCATTAGGAGCGTTTGTATAACACGAGCTGATCCCAGCTGCTCAAATATCAGCACGATAAGAGATCTGCAATTATCAATGCATACAGAACCAAACGCGTGTGACTGCGTAGACGTAAACTAACGTTATTTGAGTTGCGATGTGTACTTTCGATAAATTATAATGCAATACACAAAATCAATCAAATAGGTATTATATACATATAGGTATTCTCATCAGAATTCGATTTCTCTTTGATACTTTTTTATTTTTCTGTTTGTGTATCTTATGTAATCAATATTGAAGTGTAATATTTGTCTGTTTTCTTTATCAGAAAAATACTTTAATATATTTAAACAAGTGATTACAAAATTAAATAGTAAATAATATTTTACACATCTATACGATAAAAAACAATACGCTTTACATTCGACTAAATTAGTCTTTAAAATTGTTTTTTTTTTTCACTGCATAATACTTTCTTAAAATAGTCGAACAAATGCGAAATGTTTCTTGTTATTTCTTGACGTGTTAAATTAATTTCGATGAGAAATTTGAATTTCTCAGTTTACTCGCTTCTCGTTTAAATTGTAAGAAGTTAATTCGGGCGAGTCATGCTAACGAGGACGTCCGACGCATCGAAGTCACGGTTAATTGAGTTCAAGTGACTTCCGCGCGTCATGTGCCATCAGATATACCACGTTCATTGTTCCAAAAAAAATGGTCGCTTTTGTAATCGAAATTTAACGGACAATCTTTTTAAATTTCTGAAAACTGCGGTGAAGTTTTAAACACATACATTTCTATGTTTTGTACAATAGTTTTTGTACATTTCTATATACGTACAATACAATTAGGCAATAATCAGATTTGTTTTTAATATTATCTGGCTTTCTTCAAAAATCTTTTTGTCAAGTAATTTTAACAATTAATTTACTCGAAGTAAAAGAGAAAGGAGAGATAATTTATAAAAACATTAATTTTAGCTCGAGGGCGAGACAAAATAAAGAAGTTCAACTTCTGCGATGAGAGATAATAAACGGTACAAGAAATGTGGCGCTATCAGGTTTAATCTGGCATAAACGCCTAGGAATATTTTACGTTTTCTTTCGCCACTATCGCGCGCGTTTCTAGCCGAGCGAAGCGACCGCGCCTAATCGATACCGGTTAATGGTAGACAAGCGAGCGGATCGTGATCTCGGGGCGCTCGTTAAGCAATAAGCTGAGAAAACATAATTAAAGGGCGCTTAGAGTGGAACGAGCGAGCCTGATTTTTCTCATGTACCGACACCCATCGAGCCGATCGATTATCGAAACCGACCAAGTACTCTGGAGTTGCCAACATTGCGCCGGGGTTGACCTGATGAGATATAATCGGTCTACGAAGAGAGTTGAGGGCAGCACACAACTTTCCGTAAACCACTTTCCGAGCTATAACCGCAATGACTCATCAAATATCAAATATCTTTTCTTCTCCTAAACACGATAACATATTAAATATTTTAAAAATCTATTAGAAATACGTTTTTCTTAATTGAATAGAAGATTCTATGACCCTTGTCTCTTTCGGTTCTCTCTTTATAAATCGCGCAATTTATATTTCAAACTTCTATCAAATAAAAATTAAATTTATAATATATTTAAAAAATACACTTCAGAGTATTTTGTAAGAAAAATTTGTATATTTAGTCTGTTTCTCGGAAATTTTTTCTTTGTGATTTAGAGCAAAGGATTGTATTTATCTTTTATTCTTTAATCGAATGTTAAAAAATATAATGATGGGATACATACGGATTATCGTGTGCGCTACATGCGATAATCACAGTAATCGAATCGAGTTATGCAGCGGCACGGAACCGATGCGAGTCACTTCAGAATTCGAAGAGACGGGCTTTTGCGTGACGCGCCGTACCTTTCGTCGATCACCACCGACAAGCATCGTCTTTGTGATCCCAAGAACCCGGGGGATATTATTTCGGGTCGCTGTCACACAAAGAGATCCTCTTGAAATAGAACACCCAAGTACAGAATACTCAAATACGGAACACTCTTAGATCTAAAGATACGAGAAAATATTTGGGTAAAATTTCAGCATCTTCGAAAAACAAAAATATAATGTCTTTAAAAGAAACTTTTTTTATAAGCTATCAAATATCCGTCAATCTAGTACGTGACTTTTAACAAAACTTTATTTACCTTTATTTTAAACAATGAAAAGACGTTCTTTAAATTAAAATTTTTTAGATTTACAATAATTCGAGATTTTTTTTACAACAATTTTTTATCAGACAAACAATAAAAGAGGTAATATCGGGTGTAGAAAGAAAAGTCATGTAGTATGTGCGTGTACATAACGTTGTAAAAAATCACGCAATCTAAGTGCACGTTTGAAGCAAAAAAAGACGCGATCATCGATCGGCCGCGTCCTTTAACCGTTCTTTTCACCATGCTGGCGTAAATGCGACAAATCGTCCGTCAAACGAGATTAAATGCCGTCGTGTGGACGATCGCGTAAACGGCCTCGAATGTGAAAGCCGAGAATGTGATTCAGCGATGCATCTACTACTGTTCGGCCATGATGGCAGAATTTGTCGATAAACCTTTGTTCTTTTGTTTTCATGCAATATCAATTATCGATCAAAATATGCAAAACAAGTTTTGCAGATTTGGCAGCTGACTTTTAACCAATTTTAACAAGTTTTCGAAATATATGGAATTTTGAATCAAACGAATCTTTGCAACAGAAAACAGATTTCATTTGAGTGTCGACCTGACAAAACCGATCAAAAGATTGTACGTCTGGCCGTTTGTTGTTTATCGGTTGTAAACGAGCTTCCGAAATCCTTTCGGGAGTAGCCCTTTTCCCTCTGTGAAGATCCATCGCTCGTTGCCGATGAAGCCGCCATCGATTGTCACGACCGGACGATTATTATCCTCAACACACTGAGTTCGTGTACCCGAGGTCCGCCACAGCGATCAATTTCACGGGAATCGACGTTCGTCCGCCGTCACATCTCGCCCTCGATTTATGACCCCGATCTTTTATTTCAATCTCCGAGACGCGTTCGTCGAAATTGCCAAACGCTGCTCGCACGCGGAACACGTTCTTCGGAAATATTTAGTCAGGTATGATTGATGGCAGAAAATCTGTTGAAAAATTCTCGCTCTAGTTTCATTTTTGTGTGCCTCGCCGATCAACCGTTATTAAGAAAAAGCAATTTTAAATCCGTAAAAGATTTAAAACAATCGTGCGATAAATTTTATTTTTCGAAACAAGTAAATAATTTACCGGTGTTGCGTTCCTATTGTTCATCCTTTCACATTTTTAGAACACGTCATTTTTAGAGTTAAAAAAAAACTGAAACTACGTTCGGAAGATTGAGAATAGTTTTTATCTTTAGAAGCATCTTCAGAAAGCGAACTTTTGCGGTATTTATTTTAGTACGAATCGTCGAACGTTATATATTTCTTTCTCTCTCCCGAAGGAAAAATAAAACAGCAGGCAACCAAAAATGTATCGAAGCTTCGGAAATCCGGTCACCAGGGAAATTCCCGGCAAATACTTTGCTCTGCATGCGAACTCTGTCGAGTATATGGAAAACACCATTCGAAACTGGGTATTACACAAAGGTTAACTTGTGTGTCGAGGCAACGCGGGCAAGCTTCGTGTAAAACAATGCAAAAAGACCGAGGAGAGGCTCGGGTGTGCGTGCGACGAGGCGATAGAGCGTGTCGTGGAGAAAACAGCAGTCGGTTGTATCGCAATTCGCACAGGCTGCGGAGACGAAGTTAGGCGAGTTCGAAGTGCGAGGATAGGAGAAAGGGGAAGAATCGTTTCAGCATGAATAATGTATCGCGCGAATATTGTAGTTTCTCTCTCTCTCTCTCTCTCTCGGAACAGCTGCTGTTAGTGGCCAATTACAGGCGGCTCATAAAACAAATAAATCGATCGGCTGAATGATTGCGCATCAATTAAGAGCACGGCCTTTACTCGACCTAGCCGGCTCTCTAGGACTCGTAGTCGTTGTCGTCATCTTCGCCGTCGTGGATGCTTTAATATTGAGCGTCGATTGAATCACGCGTCTCAGGAAACGTCTTGTTGAACGACGATTAAATCAGGGAAGAAGGGGAGAGAGATGTCGTTTGGTTCAATTAAGTCGGCCAAGGAGATTAGTTAATCACAGCTGCCAGGTGACTATTTACGACAGCCGCTTAGAAGCGCATATTTACGCGTGAAATTTAAGAGAAGATGGTTTAATTCGTGATCTTTTTTCTTTTTCACTCTCTAGTGCTATTTGTTGTCTATATAAATCTGAGATAATGTCTCGTGTACGGTATAATTAAAATGTCCGTCGTATATTTTAATGGTATGTATGCCAGAAAAGAGAGATATATATATATATACCGGTTTCGAGAACGAAGAATGGAAAGTTTGCAATTTTTGACGTTTGGTATGAACAGTTCCGAGAGAAGATTCGACTTTCAAAAGGTTGAATAATTTTCCGTGTAGCTCGCGAATGGCGAAATAAGTTTGAAGTGTCGATTTCATTCGCGCTACGGCACAAAGACACTCGTTTTCCAGTCGCCGAGCTTCAACGAGACTTCGTCCGTGTGAAAAAGTGTTCCGCAGGCGCGGTAATAACGCGGCCGGAGTAACGAGAATCCAATAATGTCGCTCTCCCATTAAACGTCAACGGTACGTAATTACTCGGAGACTCGTTGCAGCAAATATCAATCGTTGCGGGCACCGAGAGCGAATAAGCGGTCGTGCAAATATACGGCGGAATAGATTGAATTTCTGAAGTGAAAAGTTGTTTCGCGCGCGCGCTGCTGAAATTCGCGCCTTATACGGTTATCGATACATAGAAGCTTCCATTATTTCTGGAAATATATTCATGCGAGTTAGACTTTGTTTTACTTTCATTTCTCTCTCGATCGCTCAAGACAAACGACAAGAAAAAGAGAGAATTAAAAGTTAGTGAGACAAGCAAACGGATAAATAGTTGGCTTTGAGAACTTTCAAAAACAATTTTATGCATGAGAAGAAGTCAGACCTGTTATCTGAGAAATATTGTATGTGTGTGTGTGTGTGTATTCAAAGATTTAAAAATTGAAAAATATTGCGCGCGTTACTTATCTTTTCACATGTAACAAAATATTGCGGAAAGCACGAGCAAACAAATTACGATCAAAACTGCGAGTAGTGAGCGGAAAAATCTCGTTAAGCTCGGAAAAATATTTAGCTCTCGATTAAAAAGAGATATTTGAAAGATGCTGTGCCGGTATATTTCGATACGAGCGTAATTACGCGGTCGTAAAAGCGAACAAGCATTCTTCGGCGAGTTTCCATTGCCGGATGCAGCTTTGTGTTTTGCGCACGGAACCGCATCTCTCTACCTGTCGTGCAATTTCTGCGCTACCTGGTCGCGTTCGTGTGATAAGATGGCCGATGTGTGTGTGTGTGTGTAAATGCAAGCGTGGCGTATATTCAGGTATCACGTACGAAAGTAATTTGGCGGCAAATAGTGGCCGATTTCCGAGAAGCTGCAGCCTTACAAACGACGACTGTATCTCGCTCGGATTCCATCGTCGTAATTAAAGCTCGCTCGACGTTCATGACGTTGTAAGCTGCGGCGAAAGCGCCTACAGAAAGGTCGCTTCACAATATGCGTGACATTACTGTCTCGCGTTAGAGTCGAGTTTAGAAACTCATTTACATTATGCAAAGTACCAATGTTACGTTTTCATGATTGAATTTGTGATAATTTTCATTATCTAATCACTCGATTGTGTTAACGCTCTCGCATCTAATAGAGTTAATAGAGTTATATAATAGAGTTTAATAGAGTTACACGCTCTACGGTTCCTGTTAAATCCGCGTCACTTTCTGACGGATTATGGAAATATTTTCAAGTTAAAATTTTTGTCGGTGTTGAAATTACAAAAAAAAAAAAAAAAGTACAAATATTTTGCGCGATTGTTGTTCTTTTTACGTTACACATATCACGCGAGGCAACCTTTAAACTTCATTTGCAAGCCGGATTTTTGCGAGAGGAATAAAAGCGCGTGATTATTATTCGGGCGACACGACCCGGTCGTCTCGCAAATAAATTCGTGTAGTGCAGCACGCCATGGTAGCAAATTTATATGAACATTCGCGAGCGAGTCATCGGGCTGATCACGAGCGCTGGTATCCCAAATATGGCCATCACTGAAGTTCGCGAACACTTCGCGCGCACAATACGTGAGACGCAAACTGGTTGTGCGATCTGTATTCCCAATTTATCCGTGCTGAAGTTCGCAAACAGCTTGCGGACAACCGTCGAGCAGTTACAAAGTTGTTTTCGTGCCTTGTTAATATGTAGAGCTCTCAGTTGAAACTTGAAAATCCGGCACAGCGTCCTTAACTCGAACTGCTCGAGACAGCTATTAATTTCGTGTCTTAGACCAAAGCGTAATTTAAAGATTGATTGAAAAGCTACTTTGAAAGAGCGTAATCGTTGCGTCGAGAAGTAAAGAAGACGAATTAAAGAACTAAAGAAAAAAAAAAAAAAAAAAGACAGGATCTAAGGAAAGTTTTCTTATTTATTTCTTGCAAGAGAGGAAGGATAAAAAATTTCTCTAAAGGAGATCGGAGTTTATCCGTCCTGAACATGGATTTCGAATTTTATGTTCGCAGATGAGACATCGGCGAAGATGAAACAATCTCCGGAGAGGAGAGGATGAGGCTTCTTCACTTAAAGATCAGATTCAGGATGTCAAAGGATAGCGCAGCGTCATTTCCTCAACCAAAGGCAAGGAAATTAAGTCGCAACTTCAAGGTAAGTAAATGTTTCTGGGCGCAACTCAAACTTGCTTCTGCTTGATTTCTCACGATATCGTTTACGTGATATTCGTATAGTCTTGTTTTATCGATGTATTATCAAATTTTCTATCAAAGATCCACGATTTAATACGAATAAGCAATATAATTAAATTTCTTTTAATTAAGCCGTGATTGAATCCTACAAACTCAATAATAATATAATAATAATTATGTTTTCTGACTTATTTGCAATTGAGTTTTTGCAAATGAGTTTCTACATCTGATTTGTGAATAATTAATTACTGAATAATTAATTACTAAATCAGCTGTGTTCTACATTATCACCTTATTACAAATAGAATCGGAGACACACTTTTTCGCTTTTATTTAATTGGGAAAGCTTAACAATAGTTTCAAAGTGTTCATGTGAAGTCCTTACGAGCGTTTCTTTGTGGGGATAAAAAAAATTTACGTTACCGGCGCTTCGACAGTTTTCCTGCCGGCGGTTCCGCCATTAGCTTCGCTAGACAAAGGAGCGGTTTAAACAGGACCTCGTCGCGATTCGCGGAAGAAGTCGACGCGTTAAAAGTTCTCTTAACGGCCGGGAGCTTCTTTCCCTCTTTTCCGTGCCGCGGCAATTTTCATTCTTCCGACGTTGCACGGTAAGATCTTTAATGGCTTCTACGCGAGTAAGAAGCCCTCGTCGGGCGCGCGACGCGGGGAGAGAACTTCACGAGATAGGGCTGCCAGATGCCCTGTATATACGGGATTGTCCTGTATTTCAGCTCGACTTTGTCTCTCCCTCGGCTCGGTCAGGAAACGCGATTGTCTTGTATCTCCAAGTTTTTTGCATTTAATTAGAACTTGTGTCGCGTAAACACGAATGTGTGTATGCGTGTGTGTTTCGAGTGGAGCACATAAAAGTTTACTGTACTGTTTTAGTGATATATCGTAAATGAGATTTTATTTATACTTGACTACAGTCAGGATATTCTCTTGATATGTATGCAGTTCCATTAAAATTTTTTGCGCGAAGCGCGTGGCAACTGTATCGGTCTCTACGTATTTCTATTCTTTACTCGTTTTCGGAATTAAATCACGAATACCAGTCGATCGATGAGCGGCATCGACCTGTCGGAAAAAAAACGATCGCTTCCGGACGATTTATTTCCAGTTATGCCGGGGCAAGATTATTACAAGCAGTCGAGAGCCATTAAGATGCAAGCAACATCTGGAGTCGCTCTCGTGATTTATATCTGCGCGAGTCGGAGGTCTTCATCGATTTTATCGCGCGTCGTCGGACATGGCGTATAGTTCGCGCGCGCGTCGACCGAAATGCACGTCCGGAAAAATCGTAATTGCCGCGCGCAAATCGCAGTTCCCTGCATTCTCTCTCTCTCTTGCATCCGGCCGATAATAAACTGCGACACGCGCACGATAAAATGTCAACGCTGCGGTAACGACATCGATATCAAATATCCGACGCGCGTTCCATGAATCCGCGAATCCCCTTTTGCTTTAAAAAATAGAAGAGCTGACGGTTGAATTTATGGACGTTCTCGTTAGCGCAACGCGACACCGCGTTCTTCTTTTTTCGCCTTGTTAATTTCAACAAGAAAAGTTTTCAGCATTAAATTGAATACAATTTTAAAATACGATGCAAAACGCGTGGCTCGATCTAATCATCCGTTGTTCTTTTTTAGTCGCAGTTAAATAACAATACTATGTAAAGATTATACATATTTTTCTCTTACGAAACAAAGATTTTAGTTTTTATTTTTAAATCTCGTGTAAAATAATTAGAGACATTGCGATAGAAAATTACATGTTGCACAAATAATTGTGGTTTACAAAATGTTCGAAGAAAAAACTAAACTGTGTGTACAATTGTTGGTACAAGGTGTCTGCTGACACACGGTTGCAAATTTCGTGACATTTATAGATTGCCTTGAGCAAACATTCATCGTTGAGACGCGCAAACAGGAAAAAACGATTGCATAACGCGAAGAGACTATTATCCGTTGACTTGACGAATGCGCACGCTATCTCTGATTTTCCTTGTATAATTTATACTTAGTATTCGCTTTATCACCTTTATCTCTCGCAATGCGAATCAACTACACGGACTAATGCATTTTACTGTCGGGCTGTACGAGCTCGCTACATATTTATCGACCGCGACGTGATTTGAATATGCGCCGCTGCCTTTAATGCATCCTCATTGCATTACGCTCCTGGTACGAAGTCCAGAGACGCTGGAATATGAGAATATGAACCGACTACCGTTATTATGAATTACCATTCATTCCGTAAATTGGTGTAAAGTATTATGAATAGAAAGCGGAGAAAAGCTATGAAAGCTCGATGTATTCACTTGTCTGAAAAGTGCGTATACCGGGTTTTCATTCAAGGAAATTTATGAGCAAGGTATTTGAAACAACTGTATTTAACAACGCGAGAGCGACACAAAGCACTCTGTAGATATTCATAAATAAAAAAAAATTAAAAAAAAACAACAAAACTTCTAGTTTTATTTCTACGGATTTATTTTCCGAGAGAACTCAACGATAATAGTAGTTTAATATTTTACACACACAATACACACGCAATAGTTGTTATTATTTTATTCACGTAAATAGAAATAAATTCCATAGAAAATGTGTGTGAAACAAAGCGTGAACTCCTCGCTCACTTCAGAAACTGTCTCTAAACATAGTCACAATTTACGAACATAAAGGCATACGCCTCGTAGCGGAAATAAGCCCGTCAATTATAAATTTATGCCGAATCGCGGTAGCCATTGAGCTCATCGAGCACGCATCTCTCTGTCTCATTTACGGACAATTAACGCGTAGCGCAACGCGCGGAGATTAATAAACACGCGACGCCCACGCGGAAGGCAGACAGAAGGTATACGAGACGGGTATAATTTAGCGGCGGTCTCGCGAGAGGGAGCGTTAATTGAGAATGATCGACTCTCTTCGCCGGCGCAATTCCGCTCTCCGCTCGGCGCGGACTGAAACAAATAATGGCAGTCGGATCGAGACGCATATCGCGTTGCCGCATCTCCTTCTTCGTCCTATTCCTAACCGTTTCTCGTGATTCCAATTTTTCCTCGACACGATAAAGAGGCCACTCCGCCGCTTCGAAACAAAATCGATCGCGAACGCCGTGCTCGTGAACGCCGCGAGGGTGGGCGCGAAAACATTCGCACCCACCTGGATTTTCGAGTAGGGAAACACGGAGGGAGATTAAATTAAAACTGCTATCGAGAGGAATTTGAAGGAATAATTTATTAACTCTTCGAGAGAGACACTCTCTGAGTTATATCTTCGCTACTTCAGTCACGAGATGTTTTTTTTTAGTAGAGCGCCCTGGAAATATGTTATCTGATAGCGTGACGCAATATTATAGAAGCAATATTACTATTCTCTTTTTTTTTCGCAGGAAGACACTTTAATTAATTCGGAATTTAAGAACAATGTCAAATTGATCAAAGTAAATGACAAAAATTAGTAAATAAAAAAAATCGAAGAAGTCGAACAATTCTGTATTTTAAAAATGATCTATTCAAAGCGCAAACAAAAAACGGTTGTTTTTCGTGCAAATAGATAAATACAATACGCCATAAGAAACTCTCCCTCGAATTATTCAGAATTCTCGTGCCCTTCTCCTAAATTGTTCTCTTTTTGATTGTTCTATCAATTATATCAAATCTCCTGTATATGCCACACGAAGGGGCGAGTTGTGCGAGAAAGGGAGGGAACGGAGAGCAATAAAATGAGATGACAAAAAGGGTGATAGAAGGTAATGGAGTGAAGGATGGAGAGGGGAAAAAGAACAAGGTAGAAAGAGAGAAAAAGCGAGAGACATAGTGGGATGGGGGACGTTCGGGAGCACAATAGGAGTAATACGGACAGACGAAGATGAAAGAGGCTCTTCTACGTTTGAGTCTGCTTAAAGGAAAGCTAGCAGATCCGGATAGACTTATAAAAGACCGACGCAGATGGAACTATCGATACCTCGTTTCGTGGCGTCGAATCGTTAAGCCACGTTTCCTCGTGCACAACGTTGGCGTTGTAGAACAACCGATGTTGTCCCAATCGCGGGCAGGTGCTTCCAACATGGTCTGAATAAACCCCGGCGAGATAAAGCGAGGCGGTAAACGCGAGCGAGGGATTGCATAAGCCTGTTGTTGGCGGTAAATCGTTTTTCTCGCGTCAGCCCCGCGTCGCTTTAACGATCTTGACGAGCGATCATAGTCGAAAGCACTTGGAGAGCGCCTTCTGAGTGCCTATTATGGAGCACCGTTAAGTAAACTACTTTCGGGAAACGTAATTTTGTACCCGGCCTTATCTAATCGTCGTACGTGTATTTAGGAGAAATCAGTGAAATTAGATCTTAAAAGCATTTTGCGTTGATACCTTAGTGATTATGTTATCTCTAGTGTTTTCAATACAATTTGATAATAGCGCCGACAGAGATTTAAATCGTGGATGATAAAAGATTTTTATTTTAAGTTTGCGCGCGCGTTTTCTCTCTCTCTCTCTCTTTTGTTTTCTCTCTTCCATTAACGTTAATAAAATAAAACGCTACTAATAAAACAGTTTTTATCTCCATTTGAATTGATGCAGAATTCAATATATTTATGTTTATTTTGGTAATGGTAATTTATCTTCAACGCATCTAAAAATATTTGATTATTAAATAAAACAAATTAGACAATATTTTCTGATTCTCAAAGAGAATTATATTTATATGTTATCTGTGTGTGTGATATAAATAATAAATAATGAATTTTCTTCGCACAAAACGAAGAGTATTTTCAACAATATTGCTTATATAACACATACGTGTGTATATAAGCTCATCGATATCAGGGTGAAATAACCCCAAAATATATCTTTGTTAGAGCGACACTTCCCACTTTCGCTCCGTCGGTTCTCGTATTGGCTTTATGGTATGCAGTATCCGTTCAGAATCTAATATATTGAATTTCCTTCAAAAACGATTGATAAATCAGATATTCAAGCCATCCTATATGCAAAACTCATCTATATCGCATAGATAGCTTCGGATATTCCTTTGTATAACATGAAAGCTTTACTTGACGATGCACAGTAATATTGGTCTTGTATATCTATACACAACATCAATCAAGAATCTAATATCAAATTTTTTAGAAGATTTTGCGTACAATCTTTTAATGAAAAATGTTACAAATATGCATTTTAAGTTTAAAAAAAGTTATTTGATAGATAATATTAAGTCATATATATGAAATTCGACAAATGTTTGTGTGTCAAGTTTCATATTTAACTCAATACATATATGTATATGTATATTTGTTCAAATATTTGTCATTTTATTTGAATGTCAGTTTGATAACAAAGCACTCTCTTTTAGTTTTGTGCATGTAATAATGTAAAACGTTTATTCATGTGTCTTTTATTAGAGAAAACTTTCTTATTTATTAGAGGATTTACGCTTAACGTTTGCTTTACGCCACTGGTGATCCGTTCTATACATTCCATAACTCTATAAACGCTTACATGTTTCTGTTTACATCTAACAATGTACACACCAAGTTAATTAATGCTCCAAGTATTGCTTTGCTAAGCTCTGACTCTCTCTCTTTCTGTCTGTCTCTTTCTCTCTCTCTCTCTCTCTCTTTCTCCCTCTTCCCAAATATCTGTCTAGAAGACCAAGTTGTTTCCTTGTTCGCTACGCCATTGTCGTGTTCTCTTCGTTCCACACAACTTGATAATCAAACCTATTCCCTACATGTTTCTGTTTGCACATGACAGAGCACACCAAGTTTATCGATACGGCAAACATCTCGGGTCTCCGAATCCAAATATCTCTCCTTATTAGACGACGATCAATTTGTCCCTCGTTCGCTACGCCACTGCCGGGTCGTATTGGCCGTCGGCGGTAGAGGGGAGCGGCGATGCCTCAGTAAACGCCAAGCGCTCGAGCCGTCGATGCCACGGCGAAGCGGTTTACGAGAGACTTACTCGCCAGTACGAGAGAAAACCGGCATTGGTTTTCAACGTGATGAAACGATCGACATAGCCGACAGCTTGTTCCGTGACTCGATTCGTGCTTGACGTTTGCCGGTGTCGCGAAAATCGTTCGATGGTGTTGGGAGCCAACGACTTCCACTGAGAACTGTGTGTTCGTTCGCGCGTGTGCCTACTGTGTGTACATTTGTGTCTGTGTATGTGTACGTGTCGCACATACTAGCCCGTTTTTCTTCGGAGTGTGCGTGTACGTCGAAGCCACGTCGCGCGTGTGTATAAGTGCGCGCGTATGCGCGCGTTAGTACGTTCGTGTTGCGCAACGACGACGATACTTTCGCGTGCGCTTAACGCTCGTTATCACCGCGCGTGAATGTCCTGCTGTGCATAACATACGTGTGTATATGTGTGCATATAAAGTGTCTTCTCTTGTGCTCCGAATCACGACGACGACGCCGATCGACGACTTGATCGACGCAGAAAAGAGGTACGCAGCACCGCTAGTGTTGTCTTTCTCAGGATACGGATGCTGCTGGAGCATCGGCGCCTCTCGGTGTGCACAATCACAAAACGCACGCATACAGAGAGAGAGAGAGAGCGCCATACACACACACACACACACACACACGAGACCGTGCACGCATGCGCACAACGTGAAACCGCCGGTCCTTTGCTGCTCCATCGTTCGTTCCTCGTCACTCCTCATCCTTCTCTCCGTCTTTCTCGCTCCTTCTCTTCCTCCCTTTCTTCTTCCCCTCTCGGTGTCTCCCGTTGGATTACCTCACGGACAAAGGATACGTAAACGGGGATATACGCGCTGGATAAACTTCATCGAGGCGCTCTCTCTCTCTCTCCCTCTCTTCCACTGACTCTCCGCCCTGCCGACTACCATATAGGTATTGTTCCTTGCTCTGCTCTGTTCTGTTCTAGTCTCTCTCTCTGCTTGACTCTGTTCTGCACTGCGTCAGGGTGGTGGTGTGTGCTCAATAAGCGCAGCGAGACTCCCCCGGAGAGAAATGCGGTTTCCCGTCAACACGACGAAAATCTTTGTTAATATTTCACATGTACGAGTTCAAATGATTATTACTTTAGTTTTTGATAGTTGCTTATGTTTCTTACATGCTTCTAACGTAGATATATATATATTTTTTTTTCTTTTTTCTTATATATATTCTTATAAATTCTTATTGTTATATAAGAAGAAAGCAGAAAAAAAGACAAAGACGAAATGCAATAAGATTGTCTGAAAGGATGAAGGTATTGTTGACTTGACAAATATTGTCCTTGTAAACTTGCAGTTTTACAGACGATATTCCAAGCAATTCTTTTCGCGCGTCTGTGGATTATTCACAGTAAATTTTTCTACACCAAATATTTGATTAGAAAGAAAGCTCTGAGACACATTCTTTTTTTGTTTTGTTCAATCATCAACGCGGATGTTTTAATGTAAACAAATGTCAAACAAAAAGTAATAATTTTAGTAATCCGTCTTGTGTGTGTGTGTGTGTACGTAAAACTCGTACAATCTTAAGGTATCGTTACGAGTTCTATCTCGGGGATTCTCTCGCGGAGTAATTAAAGCAATTTGCGACGATATCTTGCGTAATTGCAAAGCGCGCAGCGCTCTGCGCTCCATAACGGAGACACTCGGAGAGATAATCGCCTTTGCACCTTAAGTGGTGCTAAACTAATGTCAACCGTGTCCCGGGTCGATGGATTTCTCTCGCCGTGCTCTTCACAGTTTTCTTCTTCCACTTTTAATGAAACGGCGGTTCGCCCCGCCGGATGTGTACACGGGTTCTGCCCTAGGCCGTGTTTAATGGAGATTCCTGGCCGGTATCGATCGCGCGGACGTGACAGATAGACGCCTAGGACGATAGTAATAGGATCAATCGTGGCCGGCAACATCTGCGGCCCCTATATAACTTATAATGCAGCCGCAAGTTATGACGAGCAACCGGGCGCGGGCGAGAGTGCATTATACGTATTATGTGCCGGGCGCGTTACACGGAGCGGATTACACACACGACGTGTTATTACGCGACGGACTTGCATCGGAAAAGCTTCCCCCGGTGTCGGCTTTTGTGCTCTAACACGAACGAACCGCTGAAAGAAAATCAGCGGCTTCGCTGAGCGAGCCGACGCGAGAGAGAGATATATTTTTCCAGATAATAATATTTAGAACACAGAAAAATATATTTCAACTACGCGTGTATATATTTTTGCGTTTTAAGTTTTTTCAGCGTAAATATTTTTATTCATTTTTGAATATACATACGTTATTTTGAGACTGCTGCAACACACATTTTTAGCAGATATAAACACATCTTCTCTAATTTATCCGAAATGTTGTATGTATGAATTCTTGATGACGAATACTCGCGCTTGTATGTGTGTGTGAACATCGTCATATGCGACATTAAAATATACGTTGTTTTCTGTTTAAATAATAAAGATAATTGGAAAATTATTCTCGATAATATTTATGTGATACGCAAATCAACAAGGCAGTTCGACTGGTTTTGTTGTAAGAATTTTTTTATTAAAGAAAAATGATAGAATTGATTACACGTATAAAAAAATATATATATCGTTTTATTCAAAAAGTTGACAAACTTGAGCTCGTATTAAAATAAACCGACACAACCGTTCTTCAATGTTACATCTTGTTGATTCTTTTACGTAAGTCGTTTCTGAATCGTAAATTTACGATGTGCATGTTTTTTTTTTTTTTTTGCAATCAAAGATATAATAACATGGAAATGTGCTTTCATAATTCTGCACAATTGCATCGCAAGATAAAAAAAGTTTTAATACGTAATAAATCTTCTTTTCGTAAACAGTCTGATGTACATTTGAATACAAAACTGTGCATTCATCATAGCACTTACTTAATTTTAATAATGCCGCGATACGGCACAATGTGTTGTAAATTACTTAATTTTTATAGTACCGTGATACGCAACGAGATGTAATAAATCGCCGAAATTCTCTTTGTTAAAGAAAAAAAACAAAAGTAATAATAACAGCGATTATTGCGATGCTTCCTAATTAGTCACGTCGTTCTTTCTTCGTTCGTTATCACGAGACGCAAATTGATTTCTCCGAAGCAGCTATCAGATAATCATGTAACATTTGCAAAAATCGCAAACCTTGTCAACCGTGGTCTGATACGTGACATTAAACCACCGCGCACTGGTTTATTACATAAAACATTGTAACCTCAGACATCGCTGCTTTCCAGCTGAGATATTATTGCCGCGTGTAATCACGCGTTTCCATTCGGAATCAAGCGGCCGCGATTACTGTACTTGAGCGTTCCTTTTGCCGATCGATCAATTGAGAAAGACCTGTCGGTCGCGGCACATCCTTTTCGTCCGGAAGGCATCCTTATTACATCGGTATTACATATCGATCACCATATCAAAAAGAATATCAATGTTCGTAGAGTCGCAACGAAGAAATTGAGCGATGTTTTTTAAAGTAATTTTTTGATTCTCGAAAATATCAAAATGTAAAGGAAACAAAATAAAGTTTTAAATTAAAAAGCTGTCAAAAATTGTATTTATAAAAAGAAGAATGATTGAATGACGATTAAAATGTTTTGCTCTTAGATAGCAGATTATGATAATTTATGATATGTGATCGATATGCAGGTGCACGAAAGTGCAGAAATATTCGGGTATCGACCTCGAGGTATCGACACTTTGACGATATTATTGCTGGCGTAGCTCCACCGATAGGCAAAGAATCTCGATTCGTTTGAGTGTCGTAACGGCGATTCGATGGGCCTATCTGATCTTCTTTCGGTGCTGTCACAGAGAAAGATTTACGAGCGTATCTCTCGAGGCGCTCTTTGTCGTAAAAATATGGCATATGCGAGAGGGAAGATTATCTTTACGAGAGACTCTCGGACTCTCTTGTCTCGCGGAACTATAGGTATGCGTGCTTACAAGCTGTTCGGCTTGTCACTGTCTTTCGGAAGCGACGGAAGATTGGCGAGAGAAGGAAGAGGAGGAGGTGGAGACGGCGCCAAGCGAATGTTTCTCTTGTTCTGACAGGCGTGGAAATGGAATTCACGGCGAAAGTTTGTCTTATTCCGCGCGATAGTTAAAGCGACCAAGTTTCGCGTCCGTTCTGCGTGTTGCTGCTGCAAGTCTCACGCGTTCACGGGAAACGGAAGCGTCTCCCGTGTAACCGAAGGTATTCGCAGATAAAAGATATCGAAGAATGTGTTCCACGGGAAGCGTCGTCTTTCGCGATCGCGCACACAGACAGAGATTCCACGGAGTTTGGTTCGCTTCAAAATCATCGAAACGCGAAACTACCACTGATATGGGAAACGCGCGCGTCGTGCTGTTGAGGTTTTATTCATCCACTTTTCCTTTACGTAACGCTCTTCCAAGTCCATTTTAGACGATCTGTATTCTACGACGGAATACGAGACAGAATTCGTATTCGCAATACGCGGAGTAAATATTTCCAGATACGGAGAAACAAACATCGTATCTGTTTTTATGTGTATTTTTTCTTTACGACATCTAACGTGTTCTATTAAAAAGGTTGCGTGTTTTTCGAACCACTTTAGCTACTAATAGAAATAATAAAGACGACTGTTTGAGTGTGCGAGCTTGCTTCTCAATGCTTTTCAATTTAAACGCAACCGTGCTCTTTACATAATGTTAAGCACTCGCTTTGCTAATAAAAACGCTTCGTGAAAAATATTGTTTATTACTAAATACACGTGCGTGATATCTTCTTCGCAGCAGGTCGAGAAGTCGCGACCAAGTGCAAAAAGTCGGCGATAAATTACGCGAAAAATGCGTCACAGGAAGAAATTAATGACAAACACGCGCGAAGAACTATCTGCACGCACACTTGGTGATTGCGTATTGTTTTTTACGCGCAAACGTAACATTTCGTTTTTTTCTTTTTTTTTTACGTACAGGCGATAATGCGGAAATAAGCAAGGACTTGTAATACTATTACCGAAAGAGAGAAAAAAACACTCGTCTTTTATTATTCATGCCATGTTGATGGCTGCCGGTATTTCGTATAGCGAAAGCCATTTTAGTAGATCGATTCGCGCACGTGTCTTCTCTCTTCGCGGCACTATATTCGCTCCCCTCCTCAGTCCTCGTCCACCCTTCTCGGGTGTCCCGGGTTCATCGCACTTCCGCCCGCCTGTCGGTTCTTCAATCAATTCGGAGTTGATTGCTTCTTGAGGAAAAATATCAAGGCATGTGTAACCCCTGGAGTGCGAACGATTGAAGAGCTTTTCACGCGCGCGTGACTGTTACCTTTTATTTTCTCTCTTGAGTTCTCTCTAAATAAAATGTATTTTAGAAAAATTCTTTTTTTGTACGTTAGATACCACCGCGTATTGTGCCACTTTCAATATTGAAGAGAGAGTGTGTGTGTGTGTATTTAACATTTTATGTTAAATATAAACACGGAATGTGAAATTTTACTTGTTGTAGTAGTTGTTAAGAAGATCTAATTAAAACATAAATAACAGAGTTGCAAGAGACGGTAATTTGTTGCGTCAAGTAGAACCGCAGCAGCGCGGAAAGAAGCATAACTTGTTGTTGTTCCAAGCTTGCGAGTAATTTGGATGGATGTGTCACCTTCGTCATCCAAAACATTACCTTTAGCGTTTGTTGTTTTACAACAGAATTGACAAACGTTAACAGTTTTTGCAATGTAAGATATTCGTGTTTTTACATCGAGCGTGTGCTTTTTCGTGTTAAACCAAACCAGCCTCGGCTCTTCGTTCCTCTTTATTGAGTTGGCACAGCGCGATAACTACAACCGGGCAAACAGTTCGAGCAGATATTACATTGGTAGATGTTATTATCGATACGAGATACGTCACACGTCGCGGACTGTGTGAACAACGATAAGCCGGATTGTCGTTGAATGCCAGATCCGTTGTAATTCTAGGTATCGATTTATTATAGTGGCTCTCTCTTCCGTTTTGTTTCGTGAGATAATGGATTCTTAACGTTGTCGGATCTCAATACATTTCTTCCTTTCTTTATGCTTTTATCCTGGCCAAGTTGTAAAGTTGACAATATATCGCATTATAAAAGTGTGTGTGTGGTATATGTGTGTGTACTGAGTATAAAGTATCGACTGGCGCCGTTAAAAGTGTCTTTTACTTTCGCAGACTGAAGTATCTTAAAATTGATTGCTTTCATTTCGTTTTTTCTTTTTCGGTAAACACAAAGAAAGAGAACAAGCTATTTTGTACGAGAGAAATATAAACACGCTATTTCACGAGGAAATATTCGTATTTGACGATATCAAAGTAAATTAGAAAAGAGAATTGACTGCGCCAGGGCGCGCACGAGATTTCGCCGTTGAACCACTATCGCTCCGAATTTACTCGCCCTCGATGAATACAAGTACGGCGATGCGTGACGCTAAAGGGTCTCTCTCGCCCTCGGCATCGATCCGCCAGGTGTTCTATATAAGCTTAATGCGTAATTGTCGAGGGTCGTCAGAGTGAATTCGTGTCAATGTGGAATCTCTTTTGTGTTTCCTTCTCCGCGATCCGCGCGGGGAAGATAATTCACGAGGGACGAAGAGAGACGCCCCAATATGGCATTACGGCAACCTGCGACCTTTTAGTGTAGCGATATTCCGTAAGGAGGATTTTGTACTAAGTGCAAAGATAAACAGACTCCGGGTTATCGACGTGAGAATATTTTCCGAGATTTAATGAATGTATATTCTCTCAAGCCGCTGCAAAGGCCTCGAGACACGCTCGGGAGAGAACGTAATATTTACAAAAGAAAAAAAAACCATCGTGGCAAATATCAAAAAATGGAAATGTATACAAGACTCTGTGTTTACTGTTTAATTACAGATAATGCGTGCGTTGATGAGGATAAATATATGCAATCCGGTTATATAGGTGCATTTTCTGCACCGCTTTTTCCGTACGTAATTTTCTTTTTTTTATTTTACATATTTTGTTACGTAGATATCTGTTTTTTTTTATTTTACATCTCTGCGCATTTTCATAATTAAAAAAAAATCTTTTCAGTCGACTCTAATGTGCGAATGACGTACATCTGCATTAACATACGTACACTGTTATTTAACACAATATTGTATATTCAATATTGGAGACGCAAATGTTAACAGAGATACTTTTCATAATAATAACATTTTTACCTCTAATACAATGTTTGTTTGTATATTTTTAATGCTGGAGATGTAAATGTTAATAGAGATACAACACTCCGTGGCAATGACATGTTAAAATCTCGTCGTAATTTATTTTAATACGCGCGGCGGGAAAAGGGGAGGGGTGGAAAACACGTAGAGCGGAATTCTCGACGAACGGTGATAAATGCCTCGTTAAAAATGCGACGTGGCGAGAAGTGAAACACTGTTAGTGAAGTGACCGTCGCTCACGATGAGCGCGCTCGTTTTCCGCGAACGGCGTCGTCGAGAAGGTCGCTCGGCGGGGTCGAGCCGGGAGTCCACATATTTTTCAAGCTTCGGATACGTGCGCCAACTACGAACTTTCACGTTTTCCCCGGGAACAGCCGCGTTTCCGCGAATATGCATTTCCCTTGCCGCTGGAAAGAAGGGAGAGAGGGACGAAGAAGCATAAAACTTTTCCGCTCGTTTACGGATGGCACGGAGGTTTTCGCGTGCAATTTCTTCACCGTTGCGCTCTGCTCGCGCATATTTTTCCACACTTTATTTACGCGCGCGCTGCGTTTAATGGTCAAATATGCGTCTCGAATTTAAACAGACTTTATAGGCCGCGAAACCGCACGCAGCTTCACATCTCGAGAAAAAGGAGGAGGAGAAGAAGAAGGTAAAAGTGAAGAGGACGTCCGCATGTGTGTAATTTGGTTAATGAATGTTAGTAAACCGCGTTCGGTTTTCTTCCCGCAGAGTTACCGTCAATTGTTAATCGTTATATTCTGTCCTTCTCACTTTTCCTCTTCTTATGATATAAAATGATTTTTAATAAATTGCATTTAATAAAAACAATTGACATTATTTGATAACTTAGAAATAAAATAGATTTTCCTACGCGTGAAAAACGAACGTTGTTATATCACTCGGCGGCAGAAAAGAGAGATGAGTAACAGGAATTGTCGCAGACAACATGTCACATGATAAACATGTAACATATCAGTCGCGTATGTAATAAAATGATAATTAAGTAGATTATAAAATATAATATTGATTATCTATATGTAAAGAATGCAGAAAAACTTTAAAATTATTTACGTGCAAACGAACGATTTAAACTTTAAAATTACCTTACGACTGCACGTCATAAAGATAAGAACTGCTTTCTGACAGCGTTAAATGAGACGTATATGTTTATTCAAAAAATATTGCGGTCGAGTTCTATCTGACTTTTATCTTTCATTTAATTTAACTTTGCTTTTAAATTAGTTCGTAATACAAAAGATGCTTGCTGATCACATTTCAAAGCTAATTTAATGTTAAAGTCGCTGAGAATGTTTTCAACAAAAAATTATCGTAAAAACTTTTTTTTTTTCAAACTTCCGCATAAAAGTCGAAACTGCAAGAGAGTGCGTTTTTTTCGCGCTAAACGAGCGAAGCGAATTCACTAACAATAAGATATTATCGACTTGAATCGCATGTGATTTGAATTTCAAAACTGTGACCAAATCTAGACAGAAACTAGTCATGTAAAAAGAGAGTCCTGGTTTTTTCTCTTTTTGTGTGTGTGTGTATTCGTCTTTTGCGTGTATTTTGCCTCGACTCGACGTCTCAAAAGATCCGTGCAATTAGTCGCACCGGTGAATAGACACCAGCAGAAGGATTCCTTTTGAACCTCGGCCACACGTTTCTCCCTCTCGTCCCAACCCCGTCCCAAGGCTATTTGTGGTCCGTACTCGTGCAAAATTCATCGCACGAATTCCTGGCACGAAGTCACCGTGAGTTTCACAGTTTTCGGCGAAGACTAATAGATAGACTACGGCGCCGTAAACGCGTGGTTTATTGTTCGACCGTGTCGTACAGCATGCGTGGTCATCCGGCGAAATAGACACGTGTGTGACGGGCATATGTGTAACGGGCGGGTGTGTGATGTATAACATCTTGAAGACATAAAATGCTCATTCTTGGAAATAAAAAAACTTCTCTGTTTATTTTTCTTATTTTGTATAATGACATATAAAACATCGTACGAGTTTTTGCGAAAGTATAAACAACTAAATCTGCAGTTTTCATTTCGTAATGTTTTATTTTCTTATTGTCGTATTTGTAATACGACAGTAAAAATCCGAAATTAAATATGAATAAAACTCGCGCGCGCTTGCTCTTTTGCTGTAAACTTTCGTCTTTATGTTACAAACATCAATAATTCGCAGAGTTTCTTGTAAGAATGTCTCTTATTGTTTTTATCGTGAAGATTTGAAGAACATACTAACGTAATTGGAAACAATTACGTTTGTTCGAAATCATTTATTTTTTATTTTGCTTTTCTTTTTTCTATGTACTTTACATGAAAATTTACAGTAATAATCTTTCGTGCTCCGAATTGTAACGTTGTACTGTACTCAAAACTGCAATTGCACCGGTGTTTTCCTCTCGAGAAAAGAATCGTTCCTAACAAAAACGCGGTTATCCCAGCCACGCTGTACTCTGTAGCAGCAGCAGTACCGTCGGCACTAGAGAGCGGTGGTGGTAATGGCGATGGCAGCATTGGGCGCGAGGGAAGGGGCAGACTTCAGCTCAGTGAACGCCAAGCGCTCGAACCGGTGTGACGTGCGCGCAAGTACAGTTTGGAGTAACATTGCTCCGTAAAAAGATAAAAAAACGTTTTACGTGACACAAAGTAGAGAATAACAGTGACAAGTAAACACCCTACGTAATCTCCGTTCGCGGCAACTGTGATATCGGAGCATGGATTTCGCGAGTGTGCGTCGGTCTTTTCCGCGTGTGCTTCGCTCCGTTTGCAGTTGTTCGGCGGCCGTTCGGCCGTCTCCGGCTACGCGACCGAACGACAAGAGAGTGCGCACATGTGTGCGCTCGCTGCGCGTCTGTGTGTAAAGTGCATAGATGTATATATTGGTACGCGTGCATGATACGCACGCACGCATGCCGGTGTTGTGTGTATGTGTGTGAAGCTCTCGAGTGAGTACAGAGTGTTTTGTCTGCGTGCTGGTGGTGTTATATCGTGTGTGGTTGGTGTCTCGTATCCGGCCGTTTTTTTTTTTCCTGTCTTACGTGCGAATGGAGTGTGAGCTGCGTCCGCTGCTTGTGCCTATTTCCTTCACGCCGGTCAATGTGGATACGTAAATAATAAAGTGCGTTCGGCTTTTGCCGCCTCTTCTGCCTCCTGTGGATTAACCCAACACGCGTGGGACAAAGGATACGACAAGCGCACAAGTTTGCTGCCGTGTGTATGTGAGCGCAACATACGGAGCCGAACGGAGGCGCCGCGGTGCCCCCGCAGAATTATTTATCGACCTGCACACGAGGTATTGTGGCTACGACTTTCGTGCGGCGACGATGATTCTTTTGTTGCGACACTCATTAGTGCCATTAGTAAGCACTCATTAGTAAGCCGTACGGCTCGCATAAAGGAAGCGTTTACCGAGCTCACCCGTAAAAATTCCTTTCCTCTCTCTTCCCTTCTTCTCACTTCCGGTTCTTTCTTTGGTTTTTCACGCGGACAAAATTTCCAGGCGGGGTTTTCGATAAGAAAACAATAAAAAAATACCGTTGTATATATCGGCATCATTTTCGGAATCGATATTACAACGAAATTTTTCAATTTTTTGTCTTATACGTTTTATACGTGAATTTATTAATGTTAATATATTGACCCAGAGCAGATTGAATTTCGCTCTTTTACTTCGATACATGCCAGACACACATAAAACTCGGATAAATTCAATTTGGAACGCCGTTGTTGAAATATGTAACGTTGAAAACTCATAAGTTACATTTGGCCTTTGATCAAATTTTCAGCGAGCGAAGATCAGCTCGGATTCAACGCGCGCGGAGTATATATTTTTACTATCTCTTTGCGTATATATTTTCCAGTATATTTTGTATCTAAAATACACGCGCCGGCTTTTACTCCAGTTGGTGCAGTCTCTTCGGATAT
Source organism: Pseudomyrmex cubaensis (assembly GCA_014825685.1). Lineage (NCBI taxonomy): Eukaryota > Metazoa > Arthropoda > Insecta > Hymenoptera > Formicidae > Pseudomyrmex > Pseudomyrmex cubaensis. The sequence goes on along the minus strand of QVOA01010623.1, from coordinate 153,743 downwards.
GTACATGTTCGCGAGACTTCACATTTACCCTTCCCTTTCTCTCTCTTCCTCTCCCCGGGCGTGTTATTAATGAAAATTAATTTTCTACATTTTGCGAGCTGCGCGCATTTTCAGCTTGAACTAATAGAATGAAATATCTGACTTTGCGTCAACTAATTTTAGATAATTCGTAGAACTTGAATATTTCATATATTTGAATGCATTTTAATGATATTACTGTCTATATGTTTTTGATGAGGTTAATTAATTATGAAAATACGATTGAATAAAATGCGAAGAGCATCAACGACGGCAATAATTCAAAACTCGTATTACGTTACAATGCGGTACTTGAGTACGACATTTCTCGTACCACATTTTGCATATTGATGTTTCATGCATCGGCAAACAGACGCGCATTCAATCAATTCTGCGCGCGCGTGCGTGTACTTTTGCGTATCGATATTAAAATAAATGCAGAATATTATACTTTCAGAGATTTAATTGACGATGAAATTAAAAAGATCATCAGCGCGACGAGAATCCGAGAGATTGTTAACCCGACGATGTGGGTTAATTATTTAAATACAATTCGACAATATCCCTTAATGATGAAATTGATTTGCTTCTCTGTCCCTCTCGTGTTCAATATGCATTTATTAATGGTTTTTCTTGTGTGTTTGATGACTATTAATAATCTTCGCTATAAAATACTCTACCGCCAGCACCTCGATCGATCATACTTATATTTATCTACGTAATAAATAATTTGCAATTTAACATTCGCAAATTTGCCGCGGCAAGGGAACGAGAAAGATTTTTATTTCGTTAATAGACTCGGTTCTCACACAAACCGTCGAATAAGAATTGCTGTTTTCCAGCATATTTCGTTAGCCGAGCTACTTAGTTATTAAAGGGCATTACCGGACTTATCGGAGCATATAATGACGCTACAACGAGGGAGGCTTTAGAAAAAAGCAGACGCTCGTAACCCGAGCAGCGGATCGCGTCGGTGATGCACAATTTCGTTTTTCTTTTCTTTCTTTTTTTTTGGTTTTTTTTTTTTTTGTTTTTTATTTTTTGAGAGACCACTTTGTGATTTTTTCCCTTGTAGGTACGCCTCAAGGCAGTCCCGAGTATTCTTAAATGCATTTACATAACGAGCTCTGCGTGTCTCTTTTTCAGTGCCGTTGGTTTTATCACAATTTTATCGCAACGTGAAAAAAAAAAAAAAAAAAAAAAAAAAGAAAAACTATTCTGGAAATATATTACAATCATTTATACGTCGTTCTATATCCATATATTTTTGGAGGAATAACAATTAAATATTTTTCTGAAAATTACGTAATTATATTCAAATCGGAATTATATTCAATGACTCATATCAGATCCGCTTTTATATTTAACGAGTGAAAAAATATTCATAGAAAGTTATTTAGAATTGTATTAGCTGGATTTATTTCAATATAATGTGTTTATTGTGATGAAATGTTGTCTGCTATTTTGAATTTTACATTGTCATGACAAAACATTAATCGATTGCATTCACAAAAGATGATTAAAATTATCGTTATTGGGATTTATACGTGTGCCACGTTTACCTCCTCGATACGTTAACTGACGAAAAACTATTCGATACGGTTGAAACATTCACGTGACATCGATGTTTTTTTAGAAAAAATGTTGGTAATTATTTGGTGTAAGTTTAACGATAGTTGGAAAAGACGAGTGAATACCGAATGCAGATATAATGTCTCTTTTTTTGCGTTTCACAGTAGGACATTAATCGCGAGCGGTTTGTAAAACATACAATCCGTCTGAAGAAACTCGAATCGAGTCCGGCTCATTGCAGTAAAACGAAGCTCGAACTTGTTTACCTTCCAAGAATCGTCCCCTGGATTGGTATAGCTGAAAGTTAGAATATGAAGCACAAGAAAAATGAGAATCGCAAAGCCAGAAGAGCGTCGAGCATAAGAGATGAGGATACACCCTATAGTCAGTCGACATCATAAAAAGGGATCGAACCCGACTCTTTTTACATGGGTTTTTTTTTGTGTACAGGAAATGTTGTGTTAAATAGAAGTAAAGGAAACGTAAATTTTGCTAATTAGGCTACCGTACACGACACTTTGTCCGTTAATTTATTGGTTGTTTTTAATAGAATTTGTCAAAGAATAACGCTTTTTTGTCTATCAATTTGAATTAGTCTCTTCATTCATTTTCTCTCTTCTCATTTTTATTTGAAAAATAGAAAAAGGAAACTGAAAGAGAACAGTTTTATGTCTTTCAAACTTCAGTTTATGCACTTTGCATTTCATGCCTCATTCAATGTCAAACTACGAGCGTGTCTCTTTCTCTTCTCGCTTATTTCTCGCGGAGAATAAAATTCGAACAAGTCGGAATGAATTCGACGATTCAAACGGGCGTAAACAAGACGTCGAGTCTGACAGAATTCCCTTTGAGGCAGTGCCGACCATTCTCTTCCATCGTGAAAGCGCTCGTAATATCGGTACTTGCGTTGACGCGCTTGTAAAAGCCAGCTTCTGATGCGAAGATAAAGGAGCGGCGTGTAATATTCAGGTTGTTCCGAGCTTTCTCTCCGAATGGACGACAAATCGTCTTGGCTTTTACGGGACTTGCAATGTGTTCTCTCTCTTTCTCTCTCTCTCTCTTTCTTTCTCTTCTTACTTCCGTAAAAGTCTGAAAAGCAGTCAGCGACTTTGATGATTTTTCTCGGCGCTACTTTCCGTTCGGTTTACGATAACGTAAAAGCCAGCCGAAAACGCGTTGGTCGGCACTGAGTTATTTATAAAAGAGGAGGATGCATTAGAAAGAATGACGGTATTTTCTGTAAGTAACACGCGTCGTAATAGAGAGCTTTTCACGCATTTCACATGCTTACATAATATCACGTAGTTCTGAAAAATATTGATGTGAAAGCTCAAAGCTGTGTTGTTGTAATATTCATTTTTAAATATCAACTTTGAAGAAAAATGTATAAAAAAATAAAAACAAAAACACAAACAGTATGCAGCAACAATATAAAACAGATAACATCGCAGTTGTATTTTATCAAGTGTTATTTTATTATATTAAACAGTAGAGATGTATGCACGCACACAAACGGCCGTGGAGAGACACGGCAAAACATCGATATAAATATTGGTTTATACTCTTCTGTTTAAAAAACATAATCGATTGTTTCGCGCTTTTGTAGCATATCAAATGCAAAAAGCGGGAGAACCACGATTCAATGCGTATAAACCAGTAAATATTTTCATTTGTTGAATATTCGTTGAATGTACATGTGCGTGTGGGTGTGTGCTCGCGAAACCGGCTTAACGGAGATATGAACACTGCGAATCACGAATTGACACTTTTCCGCGGTATCGCCTACGCTCCCGGCAGATTAACTCGAAGCCAAGCCGGTATGTGTTTCCGCGAGCGGTCGAGATTGCAAGTGTCACGCTAACGTGCGTGCATGCGTGCGTGAGAGTTCGTGCGTGCATGCATGTCTCGATTCGAAAATAAAGCATAGTGGCGTGGCGCGATATGCCCTGTGCAGTATTCACCGTGGTTTGTCATGCATCAATATCTACATTTCAGATGCTTTTAAAAATAACCGTGCATACCTGCAAACGACATACGTGTTTATTTTTATAGCTCGCGCGAGTCAGTAAGTTTATTGTTACAAAACATCTTCGATGTAGTGAATATTTTAACTGCAATGGGGGGCACATCAGACTAAATTTTGAAGAAATTTATTGTAAAAAAAATAAACAAAATACGTGTTTTTAAAAACAAAATACAAATTTAAATTTATTATTGTTCGTTACTGATAAGCGCGTACACAGCATTGCGGTGTTCGAATAAAAATTGCCCAACACTGTCAATCTTTCTTTCTTTTTCTTAACATCGTCTGATTTTAATTACTTCGGCACTCACATTTAATCATGTGACTTTTTATTGAACTAGGTATAAAATATTGCGTTTAATACCGACCACGAGGTTTTACAACGTTTGTTGCTTGTTCAGGCATGTCGTGCGTCATTCGCTCGAGAGCACAAAGAAACAAAGTGCATGCGGGAATTGTATTCTTTTCATCTTTTTGCCAATGATCGGGGGAGAGGGAGGCTTACAACATTCCGGTGTTAAAGAGTCCTTTTCTATCACGTTGCGACAAAACGCGATTTTCAACGGCGGACCAGCTCGAACCGGACCGTAATTCGTGCTTAACGACCTTTTAACGATTTTTCCGCGTGTCCGCAAACGAGCAGCCACTGTCGGTGTGAGCGATAAAAAGCAACGTTATTACTTCGAGCGCGATAAGTTTGCGCGCGTGATCCATTGTCATTCTGTACGTGCATGTGTCTGTACATGTATCTGTACAGGTGCGCGATTCTCCGTGCGTGCATGTGTGTACGTGTGTTTGCGGGCGAACTCGGCGTGGAATAACTTTTCAAGAACAAAAGTTGAAAGACGTTAATCACGATCCGAAGGAAATCGCGATCGATTTCAACCGGGATTGATTTAATGTGTACGAAATGTTCCCATTATTGCATTCTCAGAGCGAGATGCAATTTAATATCTGGTACAGCCAGCGCGACAAAGTCACAATAATAACGGTAAACGCGCGAAGAGGAGTTGGACAAATGGCTGATATATCTTCGACGAAAAGTAATAAAAACGTTTGTTGTCACGCGCGTGTCGCGCTGTCGACCACATTGTATAACAAATTACCGTTGTCTCTAATGGCAGTCCGCATAGAAAACGTGTCATTAGCTCTACTGGCATAGTGATTTGCGCTTCCTCTCATATGGGTAAAATCTCGTGGTTCATGGTGCCGTTCCATTTTCTTCAAAAGAAATATTTAGAGAAATATGTACACATTTGTATACATTGTAAAACGTGTGTGTTTTAAGAGAAATAAACTGTTGCACACACGTAATATAATTGACACTAAACACAGAGCAATTGTGTCGCGGTAAAACGTTACGCTAACTCGCGGATAAAATACTGACTGGCGTGAGTATCAAAACTCGGAGAGTATCGATTTTAAAATATCGTAGTTAGTACCTCTGCAGTGACGAGGAACGTGATACGGTTTATCACGTTACACACTTTTACGAGCCTATTTCCGGTGACGGGATTGCCAAATCGCATCGGGATCGCAGCTCGTAGTATCTCGCGCGAAATATCGACCGGATTAAATAAATCGCGGTTCCCGAGCGTGCATTAACGCTCGGTTTTACCGCGTTGGATATTTATCGCGACGCTGTGTCGACTTTCTAGGAAAACGTCCGCGGTTATATATGACACTCGTCCGCATCGATTTTTAGGTTTTATTTTATTTTATTTTTTTTTGTAGTGTCCAATCCGATATCGAACGACACGATAATCGGACGATGACTTAACTCGAAATGAGTGCTCTCTGGCGCATCTCTTACAGAGGTGCGCGTGATAAAAATTATAGAATGTAAAGAAAGAAGAAAGATAGAAACGCTCGAGTATGAAGAAGTAAAAGAAATTAAGACATTAACGTTTGCGTGAAATGTCTTCTGCTGCTATATTCGTTGGAAAAGTCGGCATATACCTATCTCGTATCTTCACGCGCTTTTACGTGGGTTAAAAGCTCGTAAAGATAAGCGTAAAACGTGCACGTAACGCAAAAAACGTCGTAACAGAAACGTTGTACGAAAAACATGAAGAAGCGTTAATCGATGTTTCGCCCGTGGTCACGTTGATGTCGTTCGTTACTAGAATAAATGTCTTATGGAGGAAATAAAACTTAGAAGGAAAATTTCTAATCCTACTATACTGTTTTTCCTTACGTTTTCTATAATTACTCCGTCGTATGTTATTATTTATTGACGTCTAATATAAGATATTTATGTGAACTCCTGAGTTCTGATGGTTGTATTTACGTCCACCACGCCCGACACGGAGCATGAAGAGAACATAAATAAAACACATGTATTACATGTACAAACTGCAATTAACTCTTGAATATCGTTGCGAGTTTGATATAAGCATGCAATTAAAAATTCATGCTAAGAATACAACTACATATAAAAGTACAATCATAGTACTTAAGAAGTTTAAGAGAAAGAGAGAAAGAGAGAGAGTTCTATGTAAAATAATTAATAATTATTATTATTATAAATTGCTTATATAATTCGTAATTTTTTCTTGTTTTTATTTAAGCGTATGTTAAAAAATCGGTATGCGTGATAAACCTGTTTATTCATCACGGTAATCGCACGATTGCTCGTCTCAGCGTGAAAATAATGGACATAGATATTTTATATATATATATATATATATGTATATAATACCGTTGAAGTAATTTTAAATATATGTAATGCCTAGTTAAACTCGTGTGCGTGGCGAGAAGAATATATCGTTCTGTTTACGATACTTATTATTTTTTGGTTTTTATTTTTAGGTTTGCTCGCGTTCCCATCTGGGATATATCTCGACAGCCGCAATTGATAGACTGGAAATGCAGTACTGGTGAGTGTTAAAAAAAAAAAAAAAAACAAAAATAGAACAATATAAAAAAAAAGACACCTAAAAAATTCACACAATAAAAACATGTACAGTGTAATGGGCGATAAAAAAATGCAATGAAAATAATAATAATAAAGTAAAAATCTGCACATGAGAGAAACGTGCAAAAGTGTAAAAGGATATTTTTTTATCGCTCGTAACTGTCTCGTATTTCCGATCGAACTTTCGGTCTCCGAACACTCCGAAACACGTCTTTGATAGATACGCCGGAAATCATAAGTCATCGCGCGAGCAAATTGAATCGCGCGCAGCAAGTAAGGATAAATGCGGGAAGCGGTGGAGGAATCATTTTTCTCCGGGAATATCCGAGTGAATACGGATTTACTTTCACACGAATGTGTTGCCGCGCGCACGATACGCGCATGACTACAGAAAACTGTCTGTTCTGCCTGCAAAGCATAGCAGGCTATAACGTCCTCACAAGCTCGTACACGTGCTCGTTCATCCGTCGAAATAGTTAACACACATTTTCCGTCGCAGTTTCTGTCTTCATCTGCGTATTAGAACAGATGGCCATTAAACACGCGTTTTGAACGTAATGCATGCAAATTGTCTGTTCGCGCAATTTGTAGTAGAAACTCTGTGTTTTTGTTATGACTCTGTTTGCGAGTATATATTTATTATTTTCACACGGATTTGTTATTTTAATTTCAGTTCTTTAAACTTTAAATTTTTTTATCAAAAACGTTACGAGATTTCATTTTCTGGAAATATATAGCGCGCTTTAGCGTCTCGGAATTTTATTTTTGTCCTACTTTCTAGTTTCTTTCTTATTGTTCTCTTTGTTATGTTACCACGTCGTAGCAGTTCAAAGCGATACGGTTTCTGAAATTGCGTTTGTAAAAGATAAATCTTTGAGGTTACCGTAGGCAATGGCTGAGTTACTCGCAAGAAGATTACTCACCTACAATGTAGCTAATTTACACAGAACTCGCTATTTATATAACGTCTCTTTGGTTTCAACGTCGAAGTAGGCATTAGCGCAACCAACATTAATCGTTTATCGCTCATACGGTTATGCGCGTTTGTTATCGGAATAAATAGACGTTTCTTCCGCGCGAGCTGCGTGGAAAAGCTAATTCTCAAACAATCCCGTGAAACGAGACTTAATATATGCGCGCAGCCAATCGGAAATGGCTCGGGGAAGAAGTTGAGACAGAGAGAGAGAGAGATCCAAGTTCGGTTTCAGTTTCCGCCGTGGCGGGCTACGAAATTCCTGAGGCAATTTCAGAGGGAATCGAATGAGAGTTCCGAGAGTGGCGACGAAACGAGAGGAAGGCGAAAGCGGAGGGTGAGAGTGGAATTTTCCCCACGAGTAAAGGAGATAATAGGGGGACACCATTCTCGCGACCCTCTTGTCGCCCGCCCCCTTCGAAATAGCTATTCTGTCGAATTCTCCTCGCGTATTACCAGCTAACGGTGAATGTCCACATATATCCGTGACCGTCGTAATGAATATAGTCGAGTAGCGGATAGGAAGGTACCTGCGCCAATTAGTGTCAAACTACCGGAATTGGAACTGAACGAGAGTGCGGAGAGCGCGGAAAGGGAGAGATCTTGTCGAGGTTGTACCCCGGGCAGTTTCGGCGGCGATAAATTTTTCGACCGAATCGATTTAATCCGCGCAAATGGGAGGGTGAACCGTCCGATTAAATTATCCGAGACGGGACACTCGCGTAATACCGCCGTATCAATCTTTGTTATTGCATTATCGCGATTTGAGCAACTTAGCGAGCTCGCGCGAATTGACTCGATCGATTCGTTTCGGATCGATTGGTCCGTACGGTCAAACGACAATGAGTCGCGCATTAATAACGTGTCACCGAGGTCGCTCCGAATTTCGTTACGATTGCATCGATTTCTCGTCAGGAAGAATTGCGATATTTTTTCGCAGTTTTTTTTTTCGATATTCGATTCTCGCTAACTCGGCGGTCGGATATGAGGGCTTACTTTGTTAGCGCGTCCGCGCCGCGGCTATCGATAAATCTATTAGACCCGTGTATGCGCATAATTTATTTCTCGGCGCGAGTATTACACGCGTAATTGCGGAGCGCGCTGAGTGCACAAGTGTGTAGCGCCGCGACCGCGGCTGTCAATCACGGCGCAAAAACCGTAGTCACGCTGAAATGAAAACGCGACATGTTTGGCTGCAAGCGAACAAACAGGCGACGTGTGTGTGTGTGTGTGTGTGTGTGTTGGTGCTACGGGGCACATGTTATGGCTTTACATTCACGAATAAAGTATGTAAACTATCTTTTTGCGCGCGCACGGACATAATCAATTCAAATAACGCTCGCAACATCTATCAATTTCCAATCTTCTCCTCTGTTTTGCCTATAAACGTGAAATTTCGTGTCTACAAAATTGAAAATTTAATTCATTGTCTGATTTTAAATATAATCCTAAAATACACAAATTTATACTTGGCCAATTTATTTAGTAAATTTGAAATAATTAAAATTAATGATGCTGTGTAGATTTGGTATGTAAATACTAATTTAAATACAATATACTAATTTAAATACTTTACAAAGTTGAACTCGTCAGTAAACAACATTAATAATTCGTTCTTTTTTCCACTTGTGAAACCGGTTCGTGCTCGATTTGCGGTCACTTTCGGTACGGCTTCTCGATGGTACGTGCAGATGTAACTTAACAGCGTATTCGGCTAATCGGCGAGATAACGCCGGTCATTAATTCATCACGCTCTCGACAATCTAAGGCGATCCATTTTGATCCACGACATTTAGGCTCACGTTCGTATGTGTTATATTTACGAGCGATAACGCGTGTATACATATATATATATATATATATATATATGTATATATGTATGTATGTATGTATGTATGCATGCGTGCGATAATGCACGTTTCGCACGCGGCGAATTTATCGTCGCGAGACTTAAACTTCGATGATCGATCGCGTTTTGTCGAAAGCGCCAGATCGTATTGGCCGGCCATTATCTCTCACGACGCAGAAATATTACGCGATCGAGAAAAGAACACTCTGCAAAAAAACAAAAAAACAAAAAAAAGAAAAAAACGGAAAAATTAAAGAAGAGAAAAAGAAACCGAGTGTGTGTCGAATTGCGCGATAATGGTTTACTCACGCACAGTGTTTATGTTTGCGCGCTGCATGATTTATAGACCGGTTTTAATTGAACCGCCGCTTTCCTGTTTTTATCGGTCGCGATTTAGCGGTGTAGTTAAAGTGACACTGATTTTAATCGGCAGTAATACTTCTGAAGAGTGTTAATAAATGAAATGACACACGAAAATGTGTTATTCAATCTTTGTTAATAATTATAATGCTCGATATTTTATTAGAGCGGAACGATGAGATGAAACTTTAATGTGAGTTTTGCGTTTTATTTATAACGAAATGTGAGACTTTTGATCCTCTCGCTTGGTAATGGCCGCTCTTTTTAACGTGGAAATTTAATGAGAACACGACTGAAAGCGTCGGCGTGCTTTGAGCTATAACGAGGACAAATATTTATGCAGTATTTTATTATTAATTAAATCGTTAACGCCGGAAAGGTTTGATTGCAGCATTGGTCGTCGTCGTCTATGTTTAGACTGGGAGCTCTGAATTATCAGTTTATTTCATGATTCATTATGAAGTATCGCGTCCAACGTGACTACTGTACGTAACGCTTTATATAAATAATGCTCGATAATTATAAAACGCTTTGCTCTTCCTTTCTCACGCTTCTAAAATGAAAGTTTTTATCGGAAAAGAACGTCAACTTTATTTATTGCTCGTGTGTTCTTTGACATTTATCTTTTTTTTTACAGTGTTTGAGTAACTATAGGTTTGAATATTTATGACTTGTATATCAGCGGATTAGTATATTTTTCTATATTTTTCTGTATATATAATTTATGTTTGATTTATATTTGATTCACAATACATACAAATTCGATAATCTCTGTGATACGACGTGTTTTGAATATTTTCGAGAAAGAAAATCAGCCTCAGTTTTTTTCTTCTTAGTTTTGCGTGCGGTAAGAGAAACCGGTCGACTTATCGGATTTCTCGCGTTGCCGCGTATGTTTCGAGAAGTCGATCATAGTTATCAGCTTAGCTTCTCCGACGAAGCCTGCAACCGTCCGAGTGTCACAAAAGGTGACGTCGCCGTGTAAGTTTATCGTTCTGTTTGCACGATATCGGAGCGTCGATAGCATCGTCGCCGAGAGAGTATCGTTGCAATCTGATATCGACGTAAAAATTGCGGAATTTAATAGCCGTAGATATGTCTTTTGCGAAAAAAAAAATCAAATTTTTTCCTCTTTATTATTAAAGAAAATATTAGCTAATCAGTTTGATAGCCGTTAAGCCGATTAACAGGCTTCCGATAAGCACTGTTTGAAGTATTGTTTGAACAACTGGTCGATTAATTCTTAAACAAATAAACAACAAAGTTCTCTATAAAATGCAATAGAAAGTTTACAGAGACGATAAGAGAATTCGACAAATCATCAAAGAAAAGTATTTAAGTCGTTGCTTCTTAATTCTCGTGTATTAAAATACACTTAACTCTCTGGCGATTAAGTCTTTTGTGTTTGAGACACGCTGTAGATTTCTCTCAGCTATCTCTCTGTTGTGTTTGAGAGATCTCGGATATCTTAACTAAAGTTTACACACAGATATCCGTGTTGATTTAGATGTTGTGGGTTAACAGATTAGGAGGTTTCGAATTGCCGAAATCAATTATCTTACACCGTTATCGTCTCGTGTGTGTCTCGTCTCGTAGGTACAGACAATTAAGCTAGAATAGGTTTCTCTATCTGAGAGACGGGATCGTCTCTTTTTGGTTTGACGTCTCGCAGGTGAAGAGAAGAAACCGCTTCTCTTCGGGAACATTTAGATTCCTCGTTAATATCTCTCGTAGTTGCGCCCGGCTTATCCATTACGACACTCGTCTCGAACGATTGCGGCTCGATCGAGTCCATCAATCACTTCTCGATCTCCTTTCATATCGGCCTCTATTAAGCTCACCGGTAGCCGGTTGTGTCCTGGTATACGGAATTACCACAAACGGCTTATTAGCGTGTACTTAGCTTGTTGCGAGTAACGACGAGTAATTTCTGAGGCAATATGTTTTCCTCGAGTTTTTTGCACATTAAATGCAGCTGGTATTAATTTTGTTCGCGCGATATAATTGAGGGATCAATTCCATGTCAAATCGGATACTTATATTCATCACAAATAGGCGAGACTCAAGAGATGTGTTGAAATTCAGTAAAATAAAAATGTACGTGTAAATATTTCAAATTTTCTTTTATTTGGAGAGAAAGATGTAAAACCGATTTTCTAATCGCGTACTTTCCTTCAGAGAATTTCGCTTAAGCGTACTGAAAAATACATAAAAGCTACCAAAGCGCGGCTCTAATGGTTCAGAACATGGCGCCGTTAAACGATCATTGGCGTAATTTCGTTCATCCCGGTATAAGGAAGGCAAAAAGCTAATAGCGACGATTAGGCTTGTAAAGCGCGTTGCTTGCCGTAGTAATAGCGCGGGGCTCGTGCGCGATTTGTTTATTCGTTCGCGCTAATTGCACGATGTCGCTCGGTAATTTGTAACGGGTGAAGTAATGATCGGTGGAGTGAGATCGTCGACGATTCTGTCGGTCGGTCGCGGTTGTTTCCGCGTTACGGTCACAATTAGGTAAATAGCCCAGACGTTCCCGACCGCGCCGCGGAGGAGAGAAAGAGAGAGAGTGGGGCGTACGATAAATTACGAGCGGCTCGTAAATCGACGACGAACCGGGGAGACTTTCAGCTGTCGTATTAAGAAGTCAAGTACTCGGAGCGAACGGTTGAATGAGAACGAGCGAGACGGAGAAAGAAAGGAGAGAGGGAGAGAGAAAAAGGGGCAGGCCAGAACCATTGAAGCGACTTCCGCGGTCGTCGCTCTCCCGCATGAACTCATGAAAGGTGGAAGAAAATGGACGCCGTAATCATCGACCCGCATCATGCGTGCTCGCTAATCAACCGATTATCACAAAGATCGTTTCGAATGGCTCGGGAGATTAGTCGTTCACTTTGTCACTCTATTCCATCTCGGATAGCTTCTCTCTTTGTTCGAAGAAATCTTGAAAGCTGTGATATACTCGGTGACTCACAATTTCGCGCGCGAGACTTTATTAACACTTTATCGATTTGACGCGTTTTAACTAAAACTAACATTATATCGACTTAAAAATCAATTTTTTTCCCATTTTCTGAAAATGCCTCTGGTAACAAATCGTTGTTCATAACAAAAGCGTTTGGACGATAAAGTGTTAATAATTCTTCAATTTGCGTTGCTTATCTAGCGACTGTTTAAACTTAAATTTAAACATTACAAAAATGTTCACGAAACGTCGGTATAAAAATGACACCAACGCGATTCAAACCCGAAAAACATTCTTGTAATGTTAAATTTAAACAGTTTTAAAAAAACGAGAAATTTAACAAACTTCGATTTTGAACAAAATCTTTGCTTGAAAAGATTATCTTGGATTGAAAACACTCTGTATAAGTCTACATATGAGTCTTTAAGAATCGTAATAATAGAGTTCTAAAGATAATTTTTTGATGTCAAGCAATTCTTGTATGCTCATTCAATTTCTAAACGCGTCATGGATGGATTATATTTCAATCTTTTCAAGCATAAGACTACTAATTCTCGAATCGTCTAACTGTACTTTGTCGAAACTTCCATGACGACTTTCGCTTTGTAATGATCGCCAACTTGTGGAAAGTTGGAAGGCACGAAGTTGAAGGAGGAGTTCAATCGTGGGAATATCATTTGAAATACGATCCTCTATATTTCTTGAGAATGATGAATGTTCTTTTATTAGGTGGTCGGTTATTCAACGGTTTTTTCCTCTCTTTTTATGTGAAGTTTATATTTTCATTACATGCGTCACAAACGTAATTACATTACTCGAGTATAAAATCGGAATATTAACGAAGTTAACAGCTATTAAAATGTTTTGAAACTGATGCGGAATATTTCACAAATAAATAATAATAATGACTCGATATTGAAACCAATTCCGATATTTGTAAATTGATATAATGTAAATTCTGTGTATAACAATTATTCCGAGCTGAAATTAGCGAGGTGCTCATGAGCGACATAATTGCATTCATCTGTCTTACGCAGCGTCATGTAACGGGTGAGTCTCGGAGTAATGATTAGTTGGGTAACTATTTGCGCGCGAGACTTTCAAGAGAGAAGCTATTATAGCGCGGCGTGCGAACGAACAGATGTGTGCATATGCGCTCGAAAACTTTTGTGTACGTATATGTACGTACACGATCTCTTATTCCCGTAATTAGAAGTGATGATCACATGAATTGATTTAATGCAAGTATTGTATGTATAATATATATTGCAAAGTACGCGATATTCGAGACACCGTGTACATACAATGTACAGATTCTATGCTTGATACGGCTCATGGACAGTAGGCGTTTCCAGCGTCATTATAAATCAGAGTTAAACACGCTAATTATATCGGTCCGCGGTCACCGCCTGTGGAAGGAGGAGACAGAGGGGAGGGTTTTGAGGTTCTCAATCAGCGGGAAATGCACGTCGCGTTTAACTTTTTAAATTAACGTGTCGTAACGATCGTAAAATCAGGTTATGACCTTATAACTCTCGTAACTCTCGATAATTCACACCGCCTCTGTGCGCTCGTGTGCGTCCGTCGATTAGATATTATTTGCAGTTGATTGCCGTACCGCCCGTTGCAATCGTTTAGTGTAATTAACACGCAAGATACTATTTAAAGTAACTACTTTATCCGGGTACACTTGATATTCGAGTTTTTATTTTAATTAAAAGGGGGAAAAAGTATGCGTACGCGTATGTATAAAGTATAGGAGTTGTTAATTACACACACACACACACATATAATGATTATTCGCTGAGTAATACAGATGTTTCGTAATTGTTTAGCTTGAGGAAAGTTTTATCATAATATAAAAATAATAATACTGATTTTTTCTTGTTTTAACAAAAATAGAAAATACCAGATAGATATATTTTTTCAAAAATAACTGTAGATATTCTTGTTAAACTTTTCGATTAACACACACAAGAGTAGGTAGAGGACAAATTAAAAAATTCATTCAAGATTAGTTTTTGGTTTGCCTTTTTTTTTTTTAAATAAAAATAGAGAATGTTGAGAAGAGAATTCGACGCGCATGAGCGCTCGTGAGAACCTTCGCTCGTCGAAGTCGAATGAGAACCTCTTCGTGGCTCATTCTGTGTCGCGTAAGAATGGGTTTCGAAGGAGCGAGAGAGTGAGAGGCAAAGAGGGCAAGAGACAGAACGACGAGGCGATCTAACGTGAGATAATGAGTTGAGACGAGAGATAGCGAGTTACCGATGAAACATACATTCGCTCACACAGCTTGCGTGCACGTGCGTGTGGCATCCTATGCTGCCGAGTGTCAAGAGCGGAACGGCATGCTGTGAATTACGTGTTAGGGGTAAAGAGGGAGACGCGGAGTTGAGAACCCCTGACCATTATCCGGCAGCGAGACTACTCTTCACTTAAGTCCCATCCGTCTTTCTATCGGTTCGCCTCGACTGTGTACACGTTTACAGATTTATTCTCTCGAAAAACCTGACGTGTCCGATCTATGCCTCTCGTGTCCTAAAAGCACCGCTTTTATAACGAACGAACAATAGTCTTCCTCCAACACAGTCTCCAACACAGTTATAATGAAATTAGAAAGTAAGTAGTCGCTGTAATACTCTAACAATCTTAAAGAGAGAGAGAAAGAGAGAGAGAAAGAGAGGCAAGACAAACGTGTGAGAATAATAGATTTCTTCAATTGTACGTTAGAAAGCAACTTCGATTGCTTTTTTCTTTTTATTCTACAAAATTGTTTTTACTAACTTGTTTCACAATATACGTTACATAGTCTTGAATGACTTCAATTCTGAAGGCAATATAATATTGTTTTTTCTTTTTCTTTTAGACAGTGCGTCATGAATAATAAAATATTTGTGAATTTCGCATAATGTTAAGATTGTGGAATGCAAATATCTATGCGCGAGACACGGACTCGGTTTCTTCAAAGTCTATTTCGATCCTTGTGTATGTGTGTGTATGAGCGGTGTTTAAAAAAATCGCCCGCAGGAGGCACCCGAGGCACTCGTCTCTCGAAAAGTCTTGCCTTCGCATTTTTCGCGATCAACCGTCGTTGGAATTTCTGACTCGGCCCGCCTGTCGAGCTTCAGTCCGCTTTTTCGCTGCACCTTGCGCGCAGTGCCAAGAAGTTAGTCGGCCGGAATTCACACTGACTCATTCGATTAGGTCGTTCGTTCGGCCGTGGAAGAGGTGGTTTGGTTCGCTTGACCGAGGGCAAAGAGAGAGAGAGAAAGAGAGAGCTGGTTTTGCTGCGATTTTCATACCGCCGATACTTCGTATCGTTCTGCGCGTCGTTCTTATGGTCGCAGTACGTTGGCACTGCCAACTATTCGTGCCGGAATTTTAGCACAATACGCCTCGTTCGAAAAAAAGGCTCCCTCCGGTGAGGTATTATAGTTTTATTGCAAGAAAAAAAAAACAGAAAATTGCAGTATCAAGAAAAACAAACTTCAAGCGATTTATTTTTACGAGCAACCTGCGTGTGTCAGCTGATAAAAAAGCATTATGTATTTTAAAATGCATTAGTAAAACTAGTTTGTTTTTTCTTGACGTCAGTCCTAGCACGTTAATCAAGTTAAAATATTCCAACTTTACAAGCTACGAAGACTTCTCTAGCTCATTTATAAACAAGCACGCTGACCGCTAGCAAATAAAAAGCAAGTCGAGTTAACTACGTTCCACTGTACAATAAATGTTTTTTTTTTGTAAAGCAAAGAAAAAAGCAAACTAAATCATTAATCACAACTTTATTTAGTACACGTGCAATAAACTTAATACTTTACTTTACGACTTGATATATTTTGATGTGAGTCACATGAGACGAGTTTATATCGTTCGAATTCGCTCGAAACGATATTTATTCGTCAATCTTATTCACGTGTCAAAACTAATTTCTGATCAAGAAACGTGATGTGTCACGGCAAAAATATTCAGCAATTACTATAATTATAGTAGTAGCGTTTTTGGCACGCGTTTTCTAACAGTTCAACGGCATCGCACTTATTAACTGAAATGACGCGAGCTAGAAAACGTGCCAGAAGCTAAACAAAAAAGAAAAAAGTAGAAAATCATCTTGACAAGAAGACTTTCGAAGTAGCTTTGAAGGAGTTGGGTTTTGCGTTATATACGCGCGCGCTTCTATATACGCGGAGTTCTAGCTTTGTCCACTTCATTAAACAGCGATAAGTTTATCGGCAAGAAAGTTGCTCTTGAGAAGCTTTTTTTTTTTTTTGGTTGCGTCTGACGTTATAACTCAAGATGGCCGATATAATGATCGGTGACGCTTTTATATGGCGGCTAGTACAGTTTTAGAAACTCGCGCGCCCGGAGAAAAACCTGCCCGGTCGTGCGGTTTCCGTAAAAAGTGCCCTTCCGCGAGCCAGCTGTATAAAACAACGTAATTACAACGTCACGTATCTACTCGCTCGTTTGACGCAACAAAAACGCGAAGTTTATTTCGATGCGACAAGAAACGCCGATCGGTCTTGTAGCATTACGTTACGGAGAAAAGTCATGCTTATATACAAGCCAATTAAAGCTGGTTTGGCTGGATTTAGAATAATATACGTCTTTAGATTAACTCTAAACTTGGCAATGTACGCTTGTCGGACACGTGTCTTCGTTATTTGTTATTTGTACTCACAATTTCCTGTTTTTCTAATTTCCTGTTAGAGATTTGCGCAAAACATATTTGCGTATATTTCTTCCAGATGTTTATTTTTCTTTTTTCTCGCGTTATGCAAATGTGATTCCAAAAAAAAAAAAACATTGAAACGTCACTACGTAAATCTTTTGAATAGCAATCAAAGATTAAAAGCACAAAAAATAAATAATGTATAAACTAAAATAAAAAACTCGACACAAGAGTAAATTATTACTTGATTGACAGAATAAAATTATCGTTAGAAAGTGCGTACATACACACTCACACATAAGCAACGCATTGAAAACTGATTTTATATCATTGGTGAGTTGCTGTGATCCATCAGAGGTCATGCGTAACACTGTCTTTCTATTTTTGGAATCCTCGACTACATGAAATCATTGATTGTCGCTCCTTGAACTCATTTAAGCGTAGACTTCATTCCGCTTACGTAACTTCGCTTTATTGAAGGCTCACATGTACAATGACAACTTTTTTTTTTTTCTCGATGGCTCAGAAAGGCTACTCGCGCAGGGTGGGTTTCCAATAGAATTCTAATTATAACAAAAATTCGAAAATAAACTTTTGCAAATATATTTACGCCTTTGAAAAATATTATTTTTATTATTTCAATATGATGATAATTTTTTTTATCGATGAACATTCTTGGTCATCTCAAAAGTAAAAATTGCAAGAAAGAGGCAAAAATATATACGTATAGTTTATTAGAGCAAATCGTCCGTAGTACATACGTAGCAACATAAATCTGTCGCGTTAGTCAAAAGCGCGCGTATATAAGCCGCGTATGCAAACGTGAGTGCGTCGGTTGCGGACAGGCTGCCAAGTTTGGCGGTGGCTAAACGAGCGCAATTTCGCGACGTAAGCGGGTGGATGCGGGCACACAGGCGAGGGAACATTCAGCCGAAAAAAAAAAAAAAAAAAAAAAAAAAAAAAAAAAAAAAAAAAAAAAAACAAAAAAAAATTGCCAACGTGCGCACATCGTCGCGTGTTGCTCAAATGATACGAATCATTCGTTATTCGGTGCGTGATGGAGCGCGCATCCAGCCGCGAAATTTTACCGGAATTTCGTGTATCGCGATTTGAAGCGTTCGGTCTGCGCGCCTCCGGTTTTGAACGCGTTTCTGCGTCGCGCAAACCACGCGTATAAATATTTATGCATTCGTTGGGAATGCGCAAATCATACGTGGCACCGCGTGCGAGCAGAAATGCGCAAAATCCGATTTTTATATATATGTATAATGAATCACAGACGTATTTCGGGCGCGTATTTGCGATCGCAGAAAATTTTCAGTAGGTAAGCCATATAACATTTCACGTGTGCGAAACGTAGTAGAACTAAATGTATATATATAAATAAATACACATATACAATATATACATTCCAAATCTATAAAGTTATTTAAATTCTTACTATGTTTTGTCACAAGTATCGCGAAATATTATATTGTTTATCAACTGCAGAGTTTCTGCGATATAATATATAAACGAGAAATTATCGAACACTCGCATGTTTATTCACGTATGTGCGAAAAGTCTGTAAATTCGAGTGAAATAAAGGCAGACTGCTTGACTTTTTACGTATCCACGGAATTACGTTTAACGACCGGCTACCTGCGCGGAGTAACGGTAACGAAAATCGCTCGGGAATTTAAAGGCTAAATAGGGCGAAAGAAGCGCACGTTTTCGTTCATTGTACGGCGAACGGGCGATCGAGGATAATGCCCGTTCATCTGTATGCGCTCGCTTGGGTTCCATCTAGCTACCATGATCGAGCGACCGTGCTCGATCCTATCGATCGTGACTCGCATCGTGAAAATGGTTTTCTGCATTCGAGCAATCTGATCGGAATCTCGTCGGTCGAGAGAAGGCAAGTTTTGATCCTTACTTGCTGCTGCACTTTTGTATATTCAATCTTATACATCAAAAAGAAAAAACTACTATTCTTGATGTATAAGAGTATACCAGTATACTCTTATACCAGTATACTCTTATACATCAAGATACTTTGCAAGTTCTCTCAACAGATGTTTTTAATGGGTAAGAATATTTTTAAGAATTCAAATAACGCTTAATAACACAGTCAACGCAGGTGTCGATGCAAACAAGTATGTATTTTTCTATCGCGCAAATTTATTGGCACATTCTCACTTTTTTAAAATGTAAATAAAGATGAGCCAGGTGAAAATAGGTTTTTTTTTATTTAGTCAGTATAGAAGCTCCATTCTGTATACGTAAACACATAAAAACTTTACATCCAGAAATATATTACAAGAGAGAATTCCAAAATTATCTCTCTGTATGTTTGAAATAGTTTCAACCCGAATATTCTACTTTGAGTCTGATGTATGAAATCTTTTAGAGCAGCAATTGCAAACACAGATGGGGAGTTTTGTTATTGGAAAACAATTTTGACAGTTTTCGCAAACTGCTGATACGAGAGAACTATAGTCAAAACTTTGTCGAAAACGTACTTGCGGGATCGGCGCCGTCGAGAATTGGCCGCGAATATTGTTGTGCGCGGTTGCAATCTGCGAGCTATCGACACTATGTTATGTTCGCGCCGGTTGGCTTCGATCCCCGAGATAAATTTACTCGGGGTGTAACACACGTCTTTGCGAAAGCGAACGGTTCGTATATCGCTATACGATTGTATGCCAAATGTATATCGCGCCGGAAAGGATATTAACTTGTCACGCACATAAGGAAAGTCGAATTTAAGAAATCTAAGTATTATGGACTCTCTTTGTTTTACAAAGAACACACAATCGAATATCTTAAACGTATAAACCTTACAATATTCAAAGCGAATACAATTTTTTCGAGCGTGCGGTTTCGCCAACTGTATTATTTTATAACCGTATTATCTTATAATCGAGTCTCGGAAATTAATCACTTAGACAGAAATATTTTCGTTTAAAAACCTTTAAAACTGCGAAGTTTTTATGGAATTACGTGATAAGTTTATCGCTTGCACCAACGTAATAATGCAACTACAAGCTTCAGAGATTCGAGATTCGTATCTCGTCGTCAATATTCAGCGATGTTTGAGAGTGCACGTCTCGCACTACCGTTCCCACGGTTAACGACAGTCACTGGTCAAGCATATATATTTTAGACTCGCTCGTAAGATGCTCGAACAGCTGCTGTCAAACGAGAACGGAACGACTTGGCACGGCTCGCGGAGAGGGACATATGCTTGAAGACAAAATCTTCCGCGCGTGAACGCGCGCTGTCGGGAGCCAATCGTATATTCTAGTACTGTGTAATGACGGTGACATAAATTGGAAAATATGTATTACGACGTTCTCGATCATCGTTAACATTTCGCATCGCGGAAGCGATATGACGCGCGAGGATGGAGATATATCGTGGGATATGTATTTGCACGGTATATTACTCAGCAGCAAAATTACGTACACAACCGATTTTAATTGTTCTTTCTCGCTGTAATTACTGTGCATTGTTTTTCGTTTTTTTCTTTAATTACTAAAATACCGTTAAAAGTTCTGAACGGATTTTCTTTCGCCGAGATCAGAACGTTACGCAAGTTACAAGTGTTGCAAATAACAACGTTGTACGAAACAAATTAGCCAAGGTTTGTAGTTCGTAATGAAACGTCGAAGAAAACAACTTAAAAAACAAAAAAAATAAAATAAAAAAAACCTCAAGAGCTATAATTGAATCGGAGAAAACATAACGTGGATAATAAATATTGAAAGTTTTGCATCATATTGCTGAAAAATAATCACGCATTACATAAACCACGCGTGCGTGCCGTAAATAACTCACCAACTACTATCGAGTCCGTCCGTGTAGTTTAATATTTCGCTATAATATAGCGAACGGTTCGACCGTAAAGCTCTTAGGAGCTACAACTAAATTAGAGAAGTCAAGAAACGCTATTATACGCATCGTAGAAAAATGATCACGTTTTACGTAAGTACACACGCTCGCCGCACAGATATAACAACTACATCAAAATTGATGCCTGCTTTTCATTCACGTGTAATAAATCGCGCGCGCGCAAAAACTTAACGACTATAATTGAATAATGTAAATGATTAATGATTAATACGATTATTCTTCCGCGCACGTCACAGAATGCTGATGTGTATTATATAAATTAATATACAATCGTTTAGCTACGTAAACTTTTTTTTAGCTCGAACAAAAGTAGGTAATCGTTTTTGTCAGGTTTAGGATTATTATTTAATCAAAAGAAATTTATTATGTAGAGATGTATTTATTTGTTCGTGTGGCGCTTCGTATGGCGTTGGAAGAAGGGGAGAAAAAGAGAAAGAGAGAGAGAGAGAGTTTTTTACGTGATGATCCATTCAACTAACTATATAAAGGTCCGTAACTGAATGTCGGAGAAATCAAAGAATGTCATTATGCGCGCGGCGCGGAAAAATGTTTCTTCTCGTGCGTTATGCAAGTGTGCGCAACCGCTCGGAACGCGTTGAAAACGTGTAAGCGATTTCCAATAATATTTTCATTTCAGCCGTGACGCGTATTGGCAAGCGGACGCGCGTTTGGCCTCGCATCAGATTCTCGTTGCTGCTGCAGTGCAATCGGATCTGTACCGATGTGTTCGTGCGTTGTTAACATATCACACCGAGTAGCTTCCGTTTGGTGCAGCTTTCTGTGTACGTGTCACTCTTCATATTTAAAAAAAAAAAAAAATGTAATAATTGTGATGCGTAATACAACGAAAAGAGCAATGATGATCTTACTTTTTAACACTTATACTTAGCAGCTATCTTAAAATTAAAGCGTCAGTGCGCTTACACTGTTATGTATCGTACGTGCCGTCACGTATTTCACACGATTTTCTGGTTAGGTTCGGTTTTCTCGCGTTTTTCAAGGAGCAAAACTCCGGTTAACTCCGTCAAGCGGGTAATTCTTAAGTGTGGCACTTGGCACGAGCCAATCCCATCGAGGTATCGAGCTGGTCCAAGCGACCTACCGGTAGACGGAAAGCTTCTCGTCCCACGAGTCGAGGGAAACGAGTTTACCTGCTTATAGTGCCGACCGAAGTAGGTAATGGCTACCTTCTCGGAAGGATGGTCTCTCCTCCGTCTTCTCAGTTCCTTTATTTCCTCTTGATTCTCTTTCCTAGTCGTGGCGCGACTCTCGGGGATTAAGAAATACCTACCGACCGACTGTATGATTTTTGAACGAGGGTATTGTATTTCTGTTCATTTCTTGAGGTTTCTTGAGTTCTTAGCAATATACTTTTCAACGTGTTTTTAAAAAGTTTACGGTATAAAAAGATAACAAAGAACATAAATAATATGTTTGTTATTTATTAGCTTTCTTCAGTCATTTTCTTTGGTTATAAATCTTTTACTCGTTTTGTTGTGGTAAAGATTTTTTGATTGAAGTTTACGAATATAGTTTTACGCAATTCACTCTTCGCATCATGGTAGTCAGATTCAGTTCTATATATTTTACATTCCGCGTGTCTTTTTTTTTTTTTTTTTTTTCCGCATCACGTCTGTCCATTAAATCTCATCATCTCATTATATATCATCAAATCTCACATCTAACGGCGCAGCAAACAACAAAGCGAAGCCGAAACGTATTATAACATGCAGTTGAGCAATTTTCTCTTTCCCTTGCGATCGGTCGATAACAGCGGCAACTAATCACCCAACTTAGCTTCGCTGGCGGTCGCTGCGGCGGTTTGCGACGCCGTACAACTACGAACAAGCCGGAAACTTTTAACGACCTCGTATAGCTCGCGGAGAAAACACCGACACTGGAATATACTCCAGAATCCGTATGTTACTTTTAAAGCTATGCCGGGTTATACGGGATTAGGAAGGATCATCCGCTCGCGTTGCCGAGCAACCAATCTCTTTCCTTTCTTTCTTTTTCTTTTTTTTTTCTCTCTCTCTCTCTCTCTTTCTTCTTTTTTTAAAGTGGCGTGCTTATCTGAGGCAAGTTCTCAAGATAGCAAGACCTTGCAAGACGAGTAGATATAACAGGGCGAGAGTAAATGAGCGAATGTGCCACGTGCATTGTGCGACAACCACAAATGCAGAAATGGCTAATCTGTTTGTTCGGCGAACTACTTTCCGGCTCCCCTCCGGTTCTTTCATCTCGTCTCTCGCAATGAGCTCCTCCACGGCTCGCGCTCTTTCAAGGACCTCTAATGAGTTTGCGATTGAAGTTTCCCGAGTGCTCCCACCCTCTTTTTCCTTTCCGCTTCCTCATCGACACCGTTGTGATGAAAACCCTTAACTTTCGCGCCGACATCGAGACGCGAGATTCCACGGCGAATTCTTTCGTGAAGTATCACTCGCGCGCTCTCTCGTTCATTTGTTCGCGCGCGATTGCGATCGTTGTCCAAGTTGTCGAACCGAAGGCGGTGAACAATACGGACTGTCGTCCGAAGTGGCGCGCGATTACGGGTCATCAAAGTTCACTCGAACAACTCGCGAGCCGCGAAGCGACAATCACTTTTATAGAAGGAACCAATTTTTATAGTAGTCCACTTACGTAACGAGCGCTCGCTTCCGTGACTTCGGTACTGCTTGTCGTCCCAGAAATAATCGACGTCCTTTTCATCTTTAGATTACACGACCTATTTAGAGTCGATTTTTCCTTAATGAAAATGTCGTTTCCACACAACTTCTCAATTTTCAATTTAACTCCTAATTAACTTCCAAACAGAATTTTGTAGAAACTTGTTGAATGGTTGTCTTAAAAATTTATTATTTCAATATTTAATTTGCCGAATTTAATACATACACACACTTTTATCAACATTCTTTCTGCATTACATTTTAACAGATGTATTTTTTTCTGTATTTGTTTTTAAATAAAAAATTTGAATAAAATATTAAAATTCTGAAATTGCTGCGAAAAATCAATGTGGTTCGATTATTCAGCGGGATAAAGGTCGCTTATGAATACTGGCTTTACAGACATTATAAACGGCAAGTTTAGTTGGCCGCAAAGTAACATGCAATATTCGACGTGTGTGTGTTGCAGAGTTGCGCGACAGTCGGCCGCAGTCACGACCGCATTAACGCACGGCCAACGTACACGTACGTTGCATGCACGTCGCGAATTTGCGGGGGCGAAATTCCGCTGTATCGAGCGAGTGTGTGTGTGTGCGTGTGTATGTATGTATGTATGTGAGATAAAGAACGGCGCGACTCTACTGGCTCCTTGTTTCGAGGCGCTTTCATGAAAGCATGAAAGCCCTGACGGTGGTTTATGCATCATTGTCGCGTCTATTGCGTCCCTGTGCGACTACGGAAAAATAGAAAAAAGAAAGGGAACATTGAAACGGGTGCAATAAGGTATCGCGTTTTTTTCCACTCGCTCTGTCGAATTTTCGACAATTGTTTGAAAATCTATTGACGATAAAATAACTAGAAAAGGCTCCAAGTTTGTAAAGAACTCAATAATAAATGACTTGGCCAATGAGAGCCTAGACACAGATGCTCAGTGTAGTATTTTTAAAAAAAATTCTTTTATTCAAAACTATTGACGATCTCGCATTATTTCTATGGATATTTTAATTACCCATATAAAAACAAAATGACGGTTTAATTACCTATATAACAAACAAAACAACGGTTGAACGGAAACGGCAAAAACAAGTCTCGTAATTCTTCAATCACGCATTTGCGGACGTAATCGAAATCCGCGTGGCACTCAGTGTATTAAAATTGCCCTGTTCTCAGCCTTGAATAACCGCTCGCGCGCATGTGAGAGACGCAAGCCGGTTTCGAGGATTAGCTTGCAATTTCTGCCGAGTTGCCATTAACTCGTTATAAAGCCGCAGTACGTGTTGACAGTTATATTCCGACAGAAATATCCGAACGCCAATACGGCGCACGACGCTCGTTTGTATACCGCGTATGGCTCGTCGTCGCGCGGAAAAGCGGTTACTCAACGTCTACCGTTCGTGTCTCTTTGTTGCACAGCAATTACTCGAATTCGCGCGAAGCGCGCGCGTTTCTCCCGGAAATTTCACATAAATAAACACCTAATCGCACGTCGCGTTTTACATTGCTTTTGACGAAAAATGAAAGTTTTTTTTTTATTTTTTTAATTTTTTGCAAATCTGTTACAAGCGTGAGACTATGAGAAACTTTTGATTTTTAGTTCACGGCGAACACCGTACGTTTGTGTAAGCGAATGTCTCGCGAAATGTGTGCGCGAGGTTTTTCTTAGAAAGTAACAAATTGTAACGGACTTTAATTGCCTCTTGGCTCTTCCACGGCTGTAAATCCAGCTCCTATGCAAGTACGTGTCAGCGCGCGTTTGTATCCGCCGCGAACAACAGAAGAGGCACATGAAAAGCAAAATAAGACGAAAAGGGAGGAAAAGAAAATAAGACGAGCAATAAGACCGCGAATACATCTCGCCATTACGGCTCAGAAGCGAGTACGAGCGACGTGGAAAAAAATAGCGAGCCTCGGAGCTGTAATAAAAGGGATTCAGCACGCGTGTAAGTGGCAGGCGCGCACTTAAGTGTCGTTCACATTGAGTTCGTAAGGAAACGTTGTTTGCTGTCTCTTTTTTTTGTAGGAAGTACGTACGTTTACTTAAAACTGAGAGAAAAAACATTGTAAAATTGAGGTCGAATATAATATATCGAATAAAATAATCGTATTTGGTAGATAATTTATTTTTCAGATAATAAATTTTAATATATACGATAAATACACATCGCATGTAATTATAATTAAACATTCATTTCTCAATAATCTGTATCAATTTTATTGTCAGAAATAATCGTCTGTTATTCGATCTTATATTTAATTTTGTGAAAACAAGTTTTATTGTATGTTGTAAATGCAATTTTCATTGTTTTTTTCTTATTGGTTAATTGTGAACTTTGTGAAAGCTAGCGGGAACAGTTCTATGATTACTTTAGTGCTGCACAATAGTCGAGAGAGTCGTCACGCGCGCGTTTGCACCGCAATGCGATTGGGCTTGCAGTTTCGTGTGAACGACACTTCAGCGGCGGCGAAGAATAGCGCGCTGCGGCAGTGACGGTGAAGACTACGTTGGCTGCCGTAGACGGTCAGAATAGTCGCAACAATTGCGCGGCGCACTCGCCTAGAAAGGAAACAGGCTTTCGCCATTCCGCTTTCCATGATCGTTCAATTATTCAACGCCGTCCTCCGCGCGCGCGCTGAGCGCTTCGCCAGTCACGGCGGACAAGTGTAATGGAATATTAACACAGCGTAATTAGAATTCAATTTGACGTTGCTCGGTGCAATCCGGATTTATGCGTCCTGGACTCGGTGAGCGCAATAGAATGCGCCGTACGATCCGCCAGAGAGCCAACATTATCCGACGTTGCTCGAAAGCGTCATTAATCATCCACGCGGAGCTCCATCTGTAAAATTAATTCCCCCTTCCCTGACTATATTAAGCAAAGTGGAAAAATCAAAAATTAAAATCAGTCGTTTTCACGTTTTACGGAACTGCCTATTTATAAATTTACGTGAAGATGTAGCTTGTCCCTCCTCGTGTTTCTCATGACGTGAGTCAACTCCGCCATTTTGCTCACGGTATAATTGAAATTCAAATATTAAATTTTCAAATTTGTGTCGCTATACCCGAAATAGAAAAATGTTCGGGAAAAATTAGTCAGAAACTGACCAGAAATTGGCTGGTTTTACTAGTCAAACAAGCGTTTATCAAACTTAGCGATTTCTAGCTGGTATTACTGGCCAAATATTGGCCAGTAACCAGGAAAACTCGGGTAGATTAGATAGAAGATAAAATGTAAATTTAACCAGGCAACTCGCTTGGAAACTGTAGAACGTCTATATGCCATGGAATTAAATGATACCGTGAATTCTCGATGTTGCAGTACGTTACGTGCTCTTTATGATTTTCCTTATCAAATTCCGTTCTCTCTTTCAACTCGTCTTCGTCATTTTTCATGTAATTACGTCGGGTTTAAAGTCTGTTTCCACATTCTGTCGTGGCAGGTTTTGCGAGACATTCGCGCTCCAGACACACGGGAAGCTCTTCTGTGTGAGTATTTTAATAAGGGTATTAGCGATAAATTTAACACAAAACGTAGTTAAGATCTTAATCTTCAGCTCGTTTAAGTAAACTCATTACGCGGTCCCTACTTCGGAGGAAGTAGCAGCATCGTTAGCATAAGCGATGACCCCTTCTCTCTCTTTCTCTCTCGGCTATATGGCGAGCTACATGTTAATAAGAAGCTTGCTCTGCAAAACAAAAGGAATAAACTAGCTGCTGCCGAGAAGAACTTACCTTTTGTTTCCTTATTAAACGCTCCCGCCGACACGTTTGATTAATTTTCCGGATTAACGTAATTAATGTTCCCTTTTAAAGTTTCATCTGGAGCGGGGGGAGGGGCGAAACGGCATTTTGCCCGTTTGAAAAATTGTATGCAAATTGAAGCGCACTCTTGTTTGATTGCAGTTTACTTGATGAACTTGATAATGAGCTCATCGCGGACCGGCTTTGCTACTGATTTAAATATTAATTACGATCCTTTTTGATGGGTCTATATAATTATAGTGCCAATAGAGATAAGCTCGGAAATGCTTTTATCGCATAGTAATTTCGAAATAATAAAGTATTTATATGCAGATTCTTTTTTTTTTTACGTACGTTTAATGATTATTGCGCGTATGTGTGGAGGTACTTTGCTCTAGTAGGTTGAAGACAAGCGCGAAGTGATTTTCATCGCTTTTGCAGTTGTATTTCTTTAGTTTTCGTTGAGAAGTAAACTCCGAGCATACTATCATTTTGCAAACTATCAACTATTAGTCTGTTCCCAATTCCACTTTCCGAACACGACTCGTTAACCTCCGTGATCCGCCTTAAGTCGAGAGATATTCATGGGTTAACTCGACTCCGTTAACAAGGTAAATTCTCCCCCGACCGCCCTCGGTGGTGGTGGTAGCAGTGGTGGTGGTGGACTTCATTGACGTCATTACGATCGAGGTTCGCCAGAATGCTGCGCCCACAGCACGGGATAGTTCGGGCTTACCAATTGTTCTCCCAGGAATGCCGTCAATCTCCATTCGTGGAATTGTTAGTAGACCGCTAGCGAGAAGGGCGAGAATGAGAGAGAGAGAGAAAGAGAACGCATCGCGCAATATTCGCGACAACTCTCTCTCCCGCTTTAATGACTTGTCTTTATCCTATCTCCTCTCCCCCCTGGTATAAATGGCACCGGATATTATTTTCGTCGCGGAACTCTCCTCGAAGTGGCGCGATTAATCTTGTAACTTAATGCCGGGTGTAACTTAAGGCCGTGCCGAGTTCCCCAACCTCGCCGTAATCGTGCGATTTCGCGACTTCCGTTTCTTCTCGATTAACTCTGGGGAATATATATTACTTTCCTTTTTTTCGTGACATCGAGATTATAGAGCTAATCCGAGGGCGTAAAATATGAAATATGAAGTAAGTTTATATCTCGGTTTTTATAAGTCGGTGTTGAATTTTACCGATGCAACATATTCAATCTTCTTTTTGCCGAATTAAATATATATTTTTTAAATTAATATTTAAAATAATAATATTGCCTTATTGTTTTTAGTTACGCGTACATTTTACGTACACTTACAAACGCTTTTTAATAATTTTTTATCTCGAAGTTTATTAACGAGAATTTATTTCAGGGATTTTTCATACGTCACGTGAGACATTTACGTTCGAGTCGGTCGATAGACACATTATTATCCGTCTGTTCAACTTTAAAGGGAAACAATGAAAATGAGAACGGCCAAGCTGTCGTCGCGAGTGATAGTAAAGCCGGAACGTCTTTATCGAGGTCGATTTTCACGTCGATCGATCGCGATACGATGTCCGCATGAATTAACACGAGATATCGAGCGCCGGTCGATCAAATAACATTGATATTAAACAATTATTGGGTATAACTGCGGAAGAAACGAGGTGAAACAGAGAAACTATTGTGAGTAAGTAGGTCTGATCTGTCTCTCTTCGTAATATCGTATTTTTCTCGTTACTTTTAATTTTCTAGTACTTTATAATTTATGATAGAACTTTAAGATTACAACAAAAAGTATTATTTGAGTTTTTTTTTGCAAAGATAGTCAATCAAGTGAAATTGATCTGTGTGCGCCAAAGCGTATTGCATTATATTAAGGAAAGTCTGGCAAGTCATTCATAGTAATTTATTTTAACACTATTCTTTACTTTAAGAAGCCGTTTCATGATCATTTATCTTCTATTATAAACGACTGTTGCTCTTTAATCATTTTGTTTTTCGTACATGCGACTGAATATGAAGTTGATATTGTCGTGACATTTAAACAATTTACACATTTATTAATCTTTATCAATCATTCGTAAATCATTTTTGTATTATTTGATTTGATTTGATTTGATTTGATTTTTATATACAATATCGATGACACACACACAACACTTTTTTTTTTAATTTCTTAAACGAACCATCCGCTAGCAGTTGCGCAGTAGCACGTATCGCATATAGCGTTCCGAGAGGAAATTCGTTTTTAGAGTACATGGAATAAATTTTACTCTGTATTCTCTCTCGCCCTCTATCTATCTATCTATCTATCTGTCTATCTATCTATCTATTTATTTCTCTCTCTTTCTTTCTCTCTCTCTCTCTAGTGAGAAATCTCGTTTATATTTCTCTTCTCGTCTACGAATCTGCTCGTTTCTCTTTCTTGCACCGGTCGTTACTGACGCGCGGGGCGGTTGGACTGCCGCCAAAATGCCGCCGGTAAAATTAATCGTTCCCTGACACGAATTCCTCTCTAAGTGGGAATACCAATTTGTAGGTGCGAAACAGAGAGAGAGAGAGAGAGAAAGAGAAAGAGAGTGAATGCCTAAGGGGGGTGACGAGGAGGTTACGTCGCGTTGTGTGCTCGGGGTGAAAGCCGGAAGGTGGAGACGAGGCGGAGACGGAGGAGAAACAGGCGGTAGAGCGGTCACTAAACATGTCGTTATATCGAAGCTAACAACCCGGTTTATGCCGACTCTCTCGACTCGTTCTTGGGTTCTCCCAAGAGAACACCGGTGAGCTACAACGCTCACTCGCGCTTATTGGCTGCTAGCCAAGTGCCCCCGAGACTTATCCTCTATCAAGCATTGTTTATGAAAGCAGTGTGACTACAAAGCGGCAGGTAGTCTTTGGAGAGGTCGGTCACGATGCCAAATTGGCGATGTCAAATTAAGTGCAGTCACTGAATTCTCAAACGGGCGTCTTATATTGCGACTTCCGACACTTCTGTCTTTTCATTTTGATTTCTGTGAAGTTCCACAGTTTGAGATTTTCTTTTTTCGGAAGAGAAACATTAAAACACACGAATATTGTTTGCAATGAATTATGTATATCGCAAGATCGTAAGCGCGATTTGTATACCCGTTATTAAGATGAGGAATTACCGTGTAGCGCCAAGTAACAACGGTTGTGTGTCTCGTCTTCCCTTTCTGAAACAATAATTGTGCCGCTGGAATGCGTCTCGTGCTAGCGGCGGCAACCGGCATGTCTATCAAGCTAAGAATGTGTGGTGCCGACAAGGCATCTCGGCGTTGTTTTACAAAGAAAACGGAACGGATTGTGCTTGCCTCATCGCATTGGCGTTGCTCCATCTCGTGGCATCTGTTGCCACATCTTGCGGCAATCGTCCTTAAAATCTTTATCGAGATCAAAGTAGAGACTGCAGTGACGCGTTTAACCGATTGCATTTCTTTCCTCGGGATATAAAATAAAACTAGAGCAGAGCTGCTTTTCTTGCGAGAAAAAAAATTTTTTTTAAACTCTAAAACTAAAGAGTAAAAACTCTTTAATAAAAATCGTAGGAATATAAAAGTAAAATATAACACGTATATATCTTACACATTACTAGATTATACAATATTTTCCGAATATAAGCCAAAATTTGAAAGCGCGTGTTGTGAAAGAAGTGTCGGAGAAAAAGTCGGGCTTATTCGGGACGTACTGTGTAATCAAGCTTAATAAAATCAAATTGCGTAGCGAAATCCCGTAGAACAAACACAGAGTCCGAAATAAAAATACATTCGCCGCGGATAATTACGAATTGATCGCACATAACGATCGAAGTAGTGATTACACTTTACGTGAAAGGAATCATTTGTGTTGCAGATCGGAAGCACGTCGATCAGCCGAGGCGCGGTTCAATCGGGGGAGATAGAAGGAAGAACCGCACGTTAGGCTGACATCGATCAGAAAGGAAAATCATCACCCCGGATATGGCTTAACTCGCGACGGGTGAGAGAAAAACAGAACAGGAGTGTTTGCCGCGGGTGAAGTCGTCTCGCTGCCATCTTCGGGTCTCAGGATTCCCGCGGATGGTCGCCGAGATTTCCTACGGCGTTGGATGTAATCACGAGTGGTGTCCAGTGGTGTGTTCGTGATATTCACGTCGAAGAGGAAAGAGGAAGAAAGCTGCAGTGGCTGTGATCGGTGGTGTCGTGGATCAGTGTTGTCGCGGAGTGAAGAGTGGCGAGGAAGGTATTGTCCATCAAAGGATTGTTTGCGCGAGTAAAAAATTAGCGACACGGTGTGCGAGTGTTGTTGTGGCGAGAGGAATTAAAGTGGAATAATTGTAGGTGGTGGTAGTAGATTACGATAACAAAAAGAGAGAGTGAAAGAGAGAGAGAAAGAGAGAGAGTGTGAGAGAGAGAGAGAGAAGCGAATATATCGCAAGATTACGTCGAGCGAGAGAGTAGCCGCGAGAGAGTGAGTGATGTGTTCGATGGACGAGGCGCGTCTCGCGGGCGGTGGTCGGGGTAATGATAACGTCGCGTGTGATCGCACGCGCTGCCACTGCTACGACGAATTGGGATCAAAAGTGCGAAAAGGCGGGCAGTCGGTGATCAGGCTGGCGGGCGCCAGGGAAACGTTTCCAAGGGCATGGCGACCACGCCACTAGGCGGTCGCCTCCCTAACGTAAACCGCAAAGGACCATCTCCGTGCGTCGGTGGTGGTGGTTCTAGCAGTAGTAGTAGTAGTAGTGGTAGTAATAGTAACGGCGGTGGTAACGGCAACAACGGCAACATTTGCAGTAACGGTAGCAACAGCAACGGCATCAGCAACAACGGGTTAAGCAATCAGAGTGGTGCTGGTCAGTCGAGAAGACAGGAGAGAGCGCTGGTTGGCAGAGAGCACCGCGATCATCGTCACCATCACCATCATCATCACCATCACCATCATCACCACCATCATCATCATCAGGGTCGGGACAAATCATCAACGTCGTCATCGTCGTCGTCGTCGTCGTCATCGTCGTCGTCGTCGTCGTCGGGCCAGCAGCAACAGCGCGAGCCTAATAAAGCAAGCACAGTGGCTGCTAACGCCGGTGAACTGGATCCAGCCGCGACGAATGCGACCAATAACTTCGAGTACGACGACAACGAATGGGACATTGGCATAGGTGACCTGATAATCGATCTTGATGCGGACATTGAGAAGACGAGGGACGAGAAATTGAGCTCGGGGACAGGCATGGCTTCTACGCCTGCCTCGGCAGCATCAGCACCGAATAACGCGAATCATCATCAGTTACAGAACTCAACTAGCGGCCTCAACTCCTCCAACTCCTCGTCCTCGTCCGTCCCGTCGTCTGGCACAAACGCCGGCAGCCAATCGTCGTCGTCTAGCTCGTCGTCGTTGTCGTCGTCCTCCTCATCGTCCTCGTCGTCGTCTTCCTCCGGGTGCGGGGTGAACTCGTCCTCAGCGCGCTCCAACAGTCCCGGGAGCGGCAGCGGCGGCGCGAACGGTCCAAATAGCGCGAACGGCGCCGGTAACGCGAACGGCACCGCGAACGTGGTCACCGGTAATAAACAAGCGTCGGGCGTGAACGTGAGCGGCGTAAACGCCGTCCACGGCAGCGCCGGCAATCCCGGCAAGATGGCCGTAGAACACTCGGCCACCGTCGACAAAGGCCTCAAAATGAAGATTAAGCGCACGAAACCTGGCACGAAGACCAGCGAGGCCAAGCACGAGATTGTCAAATCGAATGAAATTAACGGTACCGCTTCGTCACAGGACTCTAACAACGGTACCACCGCGTCCGCGACGTCCTCGTCCGCGACCGCCAACGCGGCGTCCGCGTCGGCCGCGGTAGCACAGAACTCACAGAACTCGGAATGTGGTGCGACCGGCGGCGGTCAGTCGTCCTCGTCGAATAAATCAAAGCCGAGCCACTCGCCGGCATCGGCCGGTGGTGCGGGCGCCGCGCCTTCCTCTAACGCGGGTTCAAAACGCGGTTCGAGTGGTCATCGGCGCGACAAAGCACGCGATAAACACGAGAAACCGCAGAGTAATCACACACCTCAGCAGACTAAGCCGGAAATGAACGGCACCGCGCGACCCGCGTCGCAGGGCCAGAACTCGGCCGGCGGCGCGACGCAGTCTCAAGGCCCAACGCCGGCTGCCACGGCGCCGCAACAGACTCAGGGACCACCACCCAGTTCAAGGACAGGTTTTTCAGTGTCACAGGGCCCTGGGCCGCCCGCGACTAGCGCGGCGGCACCGTGTCAGTCCCCGAGTCCAGCGAGCGCCACGGCAGCCGGCGCGCCGGCCAAGCCGGAACAGACCAAGGTTGCCGCTGTACCAGGCCCGCCACTCACTACGCCTGCCGAGGAAGCGATGGATACTGCCGCGAGTCCTCCGCCGATGAAAAAGATCAAAACAGAACCAAAGGTAAGTTCCGCCAAAGATTTTATCACTTATTCATTTCTATGCTAATGTCGGTTAATTAACGATACCCTAAAATTGCTTTAAAAAATTAATACGTACCTAGTGCTATTGTTTGTAAAATTTCAGGTGAGTTCTTTTTGATTGTCACGAAAGATAATTCGTAAAGCTTCAAACATTTATCATTTTAAAGTTTTTATTTCACATAAGATTACATATGTGTGCTGAAAATTAAATTTTTTTCTTACATAAAGTTGCTACGCATAAACACAAAATATACGTTAGCCGGATACAAGTAAATAGAGGAAACATTATTCCTCTCTCTCTCTCACTTCTAAGATATTCCGACCGGATATGTAACGTTGATTTCCGGCAGCTTGTTAGTCGCCACGAGCTCGACTCTTTCTTCGATCGGTATCTTCGCCTCGTCGGCGGCGACGCGTAACGCTCGTACGCACCTTAACATGTAGGTAACGATACGGCGGTATGAGTGTCAGCGTGGAATCAATTACGTAAGTTCATACGCGACCGAGAAATGAAACTTAAAAAGTGAACAGTAATATGTTTCGTGTTTCAATTATTTTTTATTAGAAAAAACATTACAGATAAAAATTTAATGACGATTTGAGTGTCAGTATTTTAAAGTGAAAAATACGTAGGTGAGAGATAATATATTGAGACGGGAGAAAGAGTTTTTTGTCCAAACAGGAAGAATCGATTCCATCTTGACACATTTTACATATTTGTTTCTCTTTCATTTTACATCGAGGTGGACTATCGCCGTGACGTTGAATAAATAAATCCGCTTCTCGAACACGGACGCGGGACGCGTTATTGTAAAATACGACGTTTGGTTTCTATCGCGGGAGATAGAACGAGAGCGTTGCAACTCGTTCGGTCGTCGCGCGCGTGCATAGTATATCTGAAAATAAACGTGAAACGAAAAATATCGTTTCGCAGATACGGCGGAGCCGCCGTCATAAATAAATCTCGTGCGCGCGCTTTCTCGATTCGCGACCATCAAAAGTTGTGCATTATTTCCCCTCGAAGAGATCTGTAACGTTATCGCATTTTACGGCTGGCCGAATATGACGAGCAGGGCCGAGAGACTTTTTGTTCGACGAATTTTTCCCGTCGCGTCGTTCAAAGCCGGAGATCTAGCTTCGACTGCCTCCGCAACATTGCCTCTACACTATCTACATGTGTGATCAATCAGATTAAATAATTTGTTAATTATTAACTCTTTAAATAATTAGTGTTTCTTAAATTGAAAAAGAAACACTCGGAATTTCATGTAGAATTGTTTAATTGATGTTACGCTAAATCTGCAGTACACCGAGAAGTATATTATTTGCATTCCGCGAGTGATATATCACTGAAATCGATGCGAACAGAATATATTTCCGTTGTATGTGTGTGTAGTATATACGCGTGGGAGTCGTAAAACCCGCACTTTTTCTCTCGGTGTCTCTCTCGCCTTGGCACACATCGAGTACCCGTCCGTTGTCGGCGTCGTCGTCGTTTGTACGTGCTCGTTCGCAACCTTGTTCGCGCGCGGTGCAACGCCGGACACGTATTCGCGCGTCAATCAACTCGCTGTACGTGTGTCGCTGATGCGCGCACGCGACTCGTCTCGGCCGCAATAAAATTGGGGAAAACCCGCGTACACACTCGAGCGTACACGGCGCGTTAATTGTTTAAACGTTCCCGAGTAAATGTAATGGCGCAGTTCGAAAGGATTCTATCGCAACATCGCGAAAAGAAACCAAGCAATTTACCGCGTAACAACGAAATAGCGTGTATTCGCGAATATAAGTTGCAACTCTTGAAATCTTGATGTGGTATAAATACCGTAATGTTTGTTTATGAGCAAGAAGTTGTGGAGAATCTTGTAAATCAAAAATTCAAATATTCAATCGTAAAAATCGCGGTAGGTAGGTTTTGTTCCAACTATTTTTATAACCCTGTCCGATGCTAATTTTATAACCGGTTAAAAATGTTTTCAAATAGTGTTTTGCTGTGTTTATGCTCAATTTACATGCAAACGGCATATTCCACACGAGCCGTGACCCGATGTGAAATTTACAAATTGATTTCACTTAAATCAGAGAACTTAAATGTCGCGTCTGTCGTATATATTGCTGTTAATAATGTAAATACACGATAGTTTAAAGTCTGCGTTTTGACAGAACGTGGGAAGTTCAAGACAGAAATTGGCGCGAACTATTTCCGCTTTTCGCGCGATGATTGCAGCGGGTTATTTTCCCTCGTCCGTCACTCGTCGCTATTCGTAGCTCGTGGCAGTCGCTTTGTCGACGATCGTTTTCAAAGCATACAGACGCGTCGATACACAGCCGATTGACTCGCGTCATCTATTATTCGGACCCTCGGTTCGGCGAGTGACATCGATACGAGTGTCTCTCAATTGTAACAGCGACGTCATTAGTTTTGCATGCTGCGATTTGCCGCGTTATTATTAATGATAGCGATCGTCCGAGAGCGATAATATTTATATAACGGACACGTTATTCACGTATAAACAAATAATATATGTAATCTCTCTCGCTATTCCCAATGCTGTTCCCGATTACGCTCCGACGAGACTCATAGAAATTGCCAAATATTGTTTTCAGAGCAATTTTGCGATCGATACTCGATTTCATTCGTTCTCTCCACATTCCCAAATTTCAGCACATTCAACTTTTAATATTTAATTTTTGAAGCTTTTATTTTTCAATCTTTTATTTTTAATATTTCTTTTTTTTAACAATAAATAAACAACTCTAATACAAATATCACCATATAAAAATGAATTTTTTCTCTAATTGTTAAGAAATTAAGGGAATCGCCTGTGTTACGAAACGCTCTTAAGTAATTAAAATCTCGAATGATTTTAATAACTCGGACGTGCGAGTTAAACGAGCGGATTAACGCGCGAATAAGAATCCGCTCGATGCACCGTTTGATAAATATTTTTGATCGCGCCCCCGTCGACTCGGAATTGACGCTCATCGATGTCGGAATAGTCGCCGGGGTTGGGGGCGAAAGCCGAGGGACATGGCATGGTGGTCTGAGCAAAGTGGCATCGTCGACTGCTCTATGCACCGAGGGGAATAATCCGTTATATCTCTGGTATTGGACAGCGGTTCTCAAATTTTAGAGTAGAAAGTTGATAGCCAGCACTTTTGTTTCTTCTTTTTAATATTTTCTATTTTCGTTATCGATGCTTTTTTTTGCGATGCTTCCATTACTTTATTCGATTTTTTATTAGTTATTTGTTATAAATAAGCGTTCAAACAAATTTTATTTCGAGTTTTCGAAATATCTTATACATTATTAAGGAAGATATTGTAGATAGTGTTTTCTGTCTCTTCTCTTTTCTCTATACTGTTTAATTCATGCTGCATTATTCATTATCTACCTCAGACATAACTGCTTACAAATATCTGACAAACGAGAGTTTTCCAATTAAATGAACCCAACTCACAGACGTCAACTTTCTCTTTGTCTGCCACCAGCCATCATCCTTGTCTACCCCTGTCTACTTTATCAACATCGCCGCAAAAGCAACAGCGGAATAAACAGATTACATTTTCGTCGGAATACACTCTTGCCCCTTGAAATTTATTCCGCGATACACACCCATTTCCTGCACGATGTCACCCTTCAAACCCTTTTCCACGTCGTTCCCACCCTCGTGAGAATCGACGTCGATGCAGGCTTGCACAGTGCCATCTTTGTGTCTGTGTTTTTCTCCTTTTTTTACTCCGCGAATTTCTCTCAAGTCGTTGCAGAGTCTCTTCTTTCTGGTGATTTTCTCTTTCTTTTTCTCGTTTACTCTCTAGCTTTCGCGGGGTTGGTTCACCAGGTTGATTCGTCGACGAACGGTCGGGCAAGGTTTTGCCTGTGACTGTCGACGAGTCTCTAGAAGCGCACCGGCGGGATTTGTAACGGTGTTGGTGCATCAGAGCTGGATCTAAGTTTTCTGTCGCCCTTAATAAGCGAATTGTAGAAATAAAAAGAAAGAGAGAAGCTTTGTTCTATTATTACATTTGATAGTTCTAAAAATGTATAGAAATAAAAGTTACTTTTTCTATGTTAATTAAATTAGAAATGTAAAACATTATTTTGTAAATTTAGAATATACTTGTTTTAAATGTACAAAATGTAAACAACGCTATGTAAATATTGTTCAAGAACACAGTTGTTTTCAGTTACATTATAATTTCACGTAAAAGCGAAATACAATGATGTTGTATAAAGAGAAAAAAGAAAGAAAGCAATTTTTAAACGTTGAATGTAATAAAGTTAAAAAATGAAAAGATTTTTCTCTTACTTTCGTTTGTTTTTCGATAGAGAAAAAGTCTACAAATTATTAGAGAAAAATTTATGTTAAGAAGTAGAAAAATACGATTTTTACAAAACTTGGTAAGAATACTGAGAAAACATTTTGTTTCTTATTTTTCCACCTTCTTTCAGATAGATATTGCGTATTTATATTTTCTACAGCTATTTATGTGGTTGTTAAAAACTTAATTTCACGAAGAGAACGGCGATGTAACTGGAATAATTGATGGGATTGTTCCCGTTGCAATGGTTATTTACTCGGAAATATGCGGCTTCAAAGTGGATTCCGCGACTCCTAGACTCGGTCCTGGTCGGTAGCGTCGCTACCACTGGTTCGAGTGAAATTGGGGTGGTTGAATGAGAGAGATTGAGAGAGAGAGAGAGAGAGAGAGAGAGAGAGAGCCGCGAAAGCGCGAGAAAGAGATGCGGTGAGGGTTGGCGGCTGCTCCTACGACTGTATGCCGGTGGGGAAATGTTGCAGGAGCGGCAACGGGGGCACAAACGGCCGGGGCACAGAGGGAGTGAGAAGAGAAGGGTGGGAACGACGGAGGGGGAGGGTGACGAGGGTGAAATCAATACTCTGCGGTCTCCGCCCCCGGGAGTACACGGATGAATACACGGACAAACACGAGCGCCGACGAGGGTGGCTCGACGGATTTCGTCAGTGGTGGTGGTGCGTCGTTCCCGCGTTCCGTTTTCGCCCTTTTCCCTTTTTCCTACGCCCTCCGCGCGCGCTTCTTCGCCGTGTGTTCCACCCAACAGCAGCCTCTCTTTCGCCACTGCATGTCGTCGTTGCTTCCTGCTCGTTATAGCTGACTGTCTTAGCAGTCGAGGACGTCGACATGCGACGAGACGCCGTCGAAAGTGGGATTGGCAGCCGGCCAATCGCGATCATCGGAGATGTCGTTTGCGGTCGTTCGGGGATAAATAACGGGGGATAAATTGCGAAAACGTTTTGCTGTGCGCACTCCCTTTTTTCCCGTTACGTAAAAATGATTCCTCAAAAGTGATCCCCTGGCGAGGATTTCTATTTTTTTCTCCTGTTTCGTTGTGCGAGCACGGCAAAAGAGAAACAATACAATATGCGAAATAATAGAATTGTTAGGACCACAATTGAGTTGAGACTTGAAACGTGTCAATTTTGAGTTTTATGCACTTTTTATATCGTCGCTTTTGTAGTAAAAGATATATCAATAATAAACATTCTTTCCTTTGAAGCTTTTTGCTTTTGAATTTCCAAACGCTGTTCAAATTGAAAAGCTGATATTTTATTACTCCATTTTTGTACATTCTGCTTTTTATTACTCCATTTTTGTATATTCTGCTTTTTATTATATTTTCGGATATTTTTTGATATTTTCTCACAGACTGTTCAAGTTATTACTTTGCATCTTATTTTAAATACAGAAAGAGAAGAAGCGCGCGCGCACATTTTATCTCTGTACTATTTTCGAAAAAATATTTTCTCAGGCTCTTATTCAAAAAGTAATCCTCTTATTACGTGCCAATAGAATATTACATGATAAAATATGTTCACTTTGTCACAAGAAGGCCAGGGAACGTCTTCATGTATTTAAAAAAAAACCATTGTCGCGACGACGTGTGAGTCGCCTTTTAAATTTTCAGAATAGCAAATTCGCGTTTATATTGTTTTTTTCAGTATAATGAGATATACCGTGCTCATTATTTATGTTGAAGTTCTCGGTGGTTAACTCGTACGTATTCCCTAAAGAGCTTTCATGCACGCCACGAAATTCGAGAACCATGAACAGGATTTTAAAACAGAGCTCTTCTCATTGTGGCAGACATTATCTCTACTTAGTGGATAATATTCCTTTTTTTTTGTTTTTTTGTTTTAGCTCTTGTTTCAACCATCCGCCGGTGCGGAGATGGTTTTAAAATTTACTTCGCGCACGCCGGAAGGAAAGTCCGGCTGACGCCGTTTCAGAATTACGACGCGAGTTGTAAAGCACCGCGATGAGAGAGAGAGAAAGGGAGAGGGGAAGAGAGAGAAAGAGGAAGAAATGCGCTTTCATCCGAACGTCATTCTAAAAAGATCTTTCATAGTCGCGAGAGCACCGTTAGCCCTTTTTCTCGGTCGCTGCTTTCGGCCTTTTCACGCGACGTCGCTCGCGCGATAACGCAAGCGAAAAAACCACTGCTCTTTGAATTGACATCTTTTTTTTGTCAAAGCTATGTGGTTACGTGCGTTAAAATCATACGTTGAATTTGTGTTTGCCAATATACATAAATAACGCGCTGTAACACAGAGATATTTATTTATTTACTCTCTTTCTCTCTCTTTGTCTCTGAAAGAATTGAAATTTTCCTGCGAAAAACAATATCCATCATATATTTGATCGGTAATACTTCATTGTTATTTTTTCAACAAACAAATGTAAAATTTCTAATATTTGCGTATTTTTCTTGCTTGTTTTATTCAATGATTATTAATATTTTTGTACACTTCCTCTCTCTTTCCCTATTGATTGAATGTATCGTCGTCTATTTGCTCTGAATGCATTCGCTCGATTATCGCGAGAAATTCTCTCTCTCTCTCTCTCTTTCTCTTTCCATCTATTTGACAAATATTAATTTCGATTCTCGACGAATGCGATTCGCTATTAAACGACGATCAAGGGGGTAGTTAAAGACGGGAAACGGCGATAGAAGCCTCGGTATTATTATCCGGCTTCTATCTACGGCATCGATGTATCGATTCTCGATTTTCGATATACGATATCCTCGCTCGCGATCGGTTTTATAGCTGGTCGGCGCGATTTCGCCCTCGTCGCACCGCAAAGCCGCAACTTCCATCAGCCAGCCCGACAAACGCCAGTATTCACTTCGATATTTCAAATATGTCTATTACGCGCTTGTGTAGCTGTTCATTTTTCGATGAATTTGTCGGCACAGTATTTCTACACAAAATGTCTCGGGAATAAAATTCGTCTCTTGAAACATTTGTGCACAAAATACACTTCTTAGTGCTAAAATATCTGTCTGAGATAAAAACATGAGTCGAGTAACGAGGTTCGAAAGCTTTTGTGGAGCAGAACAATTCGGGACAGGACACGTCGTGATAATTGGGACATCCGGTGTTCTTGGTCGCGTCGTTGCGAACACGCGGAAAAAACAAGCGCCGAAAAGCGCTCGGATGCCACACCCTCAAAGCAAGGCGCTCATGTATGCATACTCGAGCGCAGTTCGCACACAGATCTTAGAGAGGGTTGATACGAGACACGGCGTAGCGCAAAAGGAAAGAACGAAGTGAGGAAGCAGAGATAAGGACAAGAAAGAGTTCCGGAGTGCTATTCTGCTTACAAAGACACTCGCTCAGAAAAAGTTTTTTTTCTCGAGACCACAAAGAAATTCTGGAAATAGCAAAAACATTTGATTTTTGATTTTTATTTTTATTACATTTTTATTTATCTCAGCACGGAAATATATAATTATGCAAATTATTTACAATTATATGTGTGTAGATAATTAATTAAAAAAGAGAAAATTTATAACAAAATTGTCACATATATAATTTTAATACGCATGTATGATAAAGGATATCCAAGTCATAATAATTCGTGTTTACACGTTCGTATTACTTATCTGAAACATACGTGCTCATCGCGAACATTCGCACCCCTTTGCGCGACGCATCCTGAAACAGCTGTTTCCCTGATTACCGCCCGAAGCCGGCGCTGCATTTTCATTCCCCTCGCTGCTCGTCGAGAGAAGTACACAAACAGCAGTCGCGGACGGGAGGGAGTGAGACGTTACACCCCGTGCTACGAGGAGAGTGCGTTTTGAGAGCGCGAGAGATTTCGAGAGAATGGAATTCACCGAGAACGCTCGTGAAAGTGTTGGTGCACGTGCCTCTGTGTGCGTGGCGAGTCGAGGGTGAGGTGAGAGGCTGAAGCACCAGGGGTTCGGGGAAGAGTTTTCGAGGATGTCAAGGGTGTCCGCAGGGAAATCGACGATCCCTTCTCTTCCCGCAAACCGGAGGCACGAATAATACGCGAATTTCTCGAGGACTAGGAGGGTTTATGATGAGCGATCGCGGTAATTAAGCGCCCGTTGTAATTAAAACGCCACTTGCTTTCCGCTCCGCTCTTTTCCCCCCACTTCGGTGGTGATGGCAGCTGTCTTTTTTTTTCCTCAGCTCTCGATCGCGATCTCATGATCGTATGTACGCGAAAACGGCATTTCATCGACGGGACGTTCGACGCGATAATGAAATAGCGCACAATTAACTAAAAAAGATCATAGAATAAATTGTGTCGGATAACACGATAAAACGCGTTCGTTATACATTTATACATTATAATTATCTGTTAAACTACCATCTTCACATTTATTTTATTTTCTGAAATAAATTGTTTCTTTTTTTCCCACGTTTCTTGAGGCTACGTTATAATGA
The DNA here is from genome assembly GCA_014825685.1 of Pseudomyrmex cubaensis. Taxonomy (NCBI): domain Eukaryota; kingdom Metazoa; phylum Arthropoda; class Insecta; order Hymenoptera; family Formicidae; genus Pseudomyrmex; species Pseudomyrmex cubaensis. Next base: position 110,931 of record QVOA01010623.1, on the reverse strand, counting down.
AGATAGAGGCGCTTTTCTCTCTTTTTCTTTTTTTCTTTGTATCGTGATTTATTTATTATTTTTTTTTTTTACTTCACCCAGAAATCATAAAGTGACACTGATTTAAGAACATTTTTATTCGCTTTTTAATATCGCGATATAGAGGGAGACAGATGCTAATACACTTTGGGACGTCCCTGGATAGGGGTTACCGCGCGTTCGATCGGTTCGGGGCGGGAGGGGAGGTGAATTTCGATCCCTTCCCCGATAACTCTAAAGTGCCTATCTCATGCGCATCGGGAACGTCGGAGTTCAGCTCGAGAACACTGGATTACCATTACAAGGTGGGAAGGCGGGGTAGAAGGAGGAAAAGGGAACAGCAGAGAGCGGTTCTCCGAACATGCCAAACTCTCTCTCTCTCTCTCTCACTCAGGGCTGTTTGAATATTAATCGGACCGTTTGACTTATTTATCAGACCCTCGGACGGCGCTACCGAATCTACGGTGTGCACGTACCGAGGGTAGAGAACTCTTTTTCGAGGGACATAAAACGACTGTTGTACGACCACAAGTGAGACAGCCTAGTAAGAGAGCCTCTGTGTGTGTATGTGTGTATGTGTATGATTGTGTTCACGTGAGTGTGTCCTGAAACGACGGGCATCATCATGCATTGTGAACGAGCAAAGGAACCGGAGCACAAAAGCTCTGGGATTAATTTTGTCGCGATGAATACGCAGATTTCGCGCGCCCGTGCCATCGTCTGAATAAACACGGCAATTTTTATTTTTCAAGTAAACATCGCGTTATTGAAATTGATGGAGTGCAATTAGCGAATTATATTACATTGATGTGGAATTACATCCGTTTTTGCCTTTTGTTTTTCGAAATCGATGATACGTTAAATTGACAATTCCGCTCTAACTACATAGATCTTGTTAATCAATAAAATAATTCAGTTTACACGTTTGTAAGCTTATACCTTACAGTTCGATTTGTGAACAGACAAAGTGGTTTTCGCGAAAATTGCGATAAATGTTTGCGCGCGCAAACAATATTTTCGTAAAATACGTTCGTATCGATCATTTTGATTTCTTGTATAACTCGCGCGTTGTATTTTATCACTCGTTTTTATTTATCGAACATTCCGTGTGATGAACGACGTTCGAAGGCGTGTGTGCGGTCGTGCCTTTGGTAACACAACAGGACGGACACGAACACGACGAATAATTTATCGACACGGTCTAAAATCGCCCTCCTCTTCGCGTGCACCCTCCTCTTTGGTTGTCGTCGACGACTAGATTTTAGGGTCTCGTCATCGCGGTTGAGCTCGTTACACACCCGAGCACGCGAGTGAAGCTTAGTCACGCGTGTCTCTTACGCAAACACGACCGCGCCCGTGCGCGCCACGCGAAATTACTCATTTGTCACCTTAATCGTCGCTTTTGTATCGCGTTTCATCCGAATTGTCGTAGAGAAAGAGAAGGAGGAGGACGGTCGTTAATCGACTACATCCACGCGAGAGCTTCTTCGCTCGCTTTCCTAATGAATCGCGTATCTCGATACATTAAGCGATTATTTCTGGCGGTTTCCTGAAACAACGTCGCGTTTCCGTCAAATCTCACGACATATATTTGAATTAAGGAATAATATTAGACTTGATTATTAATATTAAAGTTTACAATTTAAAGCGAGAACCAGTTTAAGACTCGAGCGCAAATGCTCTTTGAAAGATCTCTGAATTCTCTGAATGCGCGAATCCTTAAATAACCAAGCGGGGATGATACCTTTAAAATCGACTTGCGCGTGAATCTTTTGAACACAGAAAAAAAGACAACAACAACACACATGCGAGTCTCGATATCCTTTTATTGTGGAATCCTCTAGTTGGTAAAATCCGAAGAACGACGGGCGGAAAGAGCGCCGAAGAGACGTAAGACGCGGCGAGGAGCATCGGAAACTCTATTTGAGTTATAGCTCTTCCCACGTCGCACAATCGTCAGGAAGCTCGTATTCCTTATGTGTTCCTTCTCGCACGTCTCTCTCTCTCTCTGTCGTATGTGTACATATGTATCCACCGCAGCGCGAGTGCAACACAACGCACATACAGCGGTTATCTATGTAAACCAGCAGGGTCGGAAAGAATTTCTACGGAGTGTCCCGACATGTATTGATTTAACGAGAACACAAAGAGCGCAATACCTTGCTCTAGGTAATATATTGCTTTTTGGATTTTATCGCTGAAGTTTCGACGGTTGAAGCTTTTGATAAAAATTGCAATTGTTTTTTTTTTTTTTCCGGTCTCTCTCGTTCGTACGAGTCATTTTGCACACGGATCGTGTAATTCACAGCCGCAGCGCAATTTCCGAGACACTCTGTATAGGCGAACATGAGCGAGGGAGTAAGGGAACGGAATGCGAACCACGTCAGGATTTTCATCGCCGACTCTCTCTGGCTTTGAAAAATCGAGCCGGAATGCGGGTAATAGAAAACGGAGTATCCGGAACCTAGGCCAGAACGCGCTGTTATTAAGTGCGGCTGTGCTAAGTCTAACGTTCGAGGGATTAAATTGTTCGTTCGTGATTAATGGCTTTTCCACTCCCTTCCCAGGACTCGTTTTCATTAATTTTGCTCTTTGTCCGCGTTGGAAAGGTCAACTTTCGCATCGCGTCAGCTGTCTTAATTACGCAACTGTATAATAGCAGTAAAAGTTGAAAAAAAAAAAAAAAAATGATGGTTTTATTGTTCATTGTTGTAAATGTTCTCGCGTTGATTCTAAAAAAAAAAACGTTGAGTTATTATTAAATGAGTACGGCGAAATGACGCGCGCGTTTCTGAACGTAACGCCGCGACTAGATGGCTTAATTAGGCACACTGGACGACTTAATTCTTCCTGATTAATTAAAGACCGACTCGTAATATCCTAATTTCTCTATCCGGTCTGTGAGTCAGAGACATGCTGTCTGCACTTTTTCCGCTAACCAGCGGATGACGCGATGATCTTTAGTGGTTATAGAGAAATTATACAGAAAGCTCAATGTTGAGCTGATGAAATCCACACGCAGAAAAGCAGAAATTTAATTGTTAGTCTAAGATACTAATAAAATTACATTTTTAACTTGTCTCTTTTTTTTTCTTCTCTTTGACTTCTTTCTCCCGTAAATCTCGAACTTTGTCGCATTTTAGACAGCGGAAAAAAAACGCGTTGTCATTGCAAACGCTCTTGCAAACGCATTACGAATATTGTCATTATCGTTTCAGAATCAGCGTTCATGAGGTTTCAATCGCGCCTCTCGCGCGGACGTTCTCGCGTTTTCGCGCGAAATTCGCAATACAGCGAGCGCGCGTGTTTATTTGCACATACGCGCAAATATTATCTAACCGTGGTCGGCTTACGAAACTAAGCCGAGCGCCAACAGTCTATAATGTACACGAAGAGGCAGAGCCTGCAGCTCGCGTTGCTGACAGATGGCGCGGGAAAACCTCGCACGAGAATCAATATTCCTGCGGTATATTCCTAGCTTCCCATGTGTATATATATATGGATATATATACATATATATATATTTATATATGTGTGTATATGTATGTGTACATACATATGTACATCGTAACTATTTCCTTGCTTGTGTGCGTACGTTCGCACAATCACCGCGTACTACGTTCGGGTTTGCGGTACAGGATTAAATCCGCGGATCCCCCCTTCCCCCTCTTTGACTACGTCGCGGCCTCGTAATAGCGATTTTGTAACCGCTTCTTCTCGCCGCAAAAAGTACGCGCGAATTAACCTCCGTGGCCCCGGGGCTGGAACCTACATTACATTCTATTACTATACCGTATTACCGTATGGATGTTGTACTACATTATGGAGGCAGCGACTATATAACGCCTACGATATACGTAGTCTCTGTGTGAAGATTTGTATTTAACTCCGGAGAGAGAGTGCGCTTTAATAGATTTCTCTCTTGTAGGAAATTTAAGCGACATTTAGTTACACTGAATTTTTAAAAAATAAAAATACATATAAAGCGTTTTTTTTTTTTTTTTTCAAAGAAGAAGATAGTACAATGCAAATAAATTGTATTGGTTTATGTGTTAAAATGACGCTCTCTCTCTCTCTCTCTCTCTCAAATATGAAATATTTTCCAACATTTTCTATGGAGTTGACAGAAAGTAAACGACTAGGCGACTTTTTGAAGGCGTGCCGAAGTGCTCGAACAGTTTCAGCGGTAATCACCGCTCCCGGCTCTCTGCCGGCACTTTTCATTGTACCTCACCTGCCTCTTCGCATCGCTTTGGGGGTTTAAGTACGTTGACGTGGAAGTGTAGCGGAGCTCTCTTTCTCTTTCCGCCACGCCACTTCTCTCTCTTCTCACGCGGAATCGTCGGAAACTTTGTTCGCCGCCGTACCTACCCTCGTCACGAAAGTTAACCGTTCAACACCCGGAGCAAATCCTGCTGCTTTCCCAACTGCCCTCCCTCCCTTCCGGATCTCTTCCTTCCCGTATGTACTAGGTTGTTACGGAAGTTCCGGCCGGTTTTTTGCGCACAGTAACAATCGCATCTGCGGATTCAACTTCAGCTGCGCTCGGAGATACTGCCGAGATAAATTTGACAATGCGACTAGCCGCGGGATTTGGTGACGCGTTGCAAATTGCAGCAATTATAAAACAGCTTCAATGACTTCATTCCCGTTTTCGTTACATTTTCATATACATATAATGTGCTCAGTGAATTAAACTTAATGCTTTTATATTACATCATGTTTGTTATCAAGTATTTTTATTTCAATAATTTACTGAATATTGGAGCGAAACAATTGCAGAGTCTCTGTATGAAAATCGATTCGTCGCTTTAAAAGAGTTTTCTATTCTCTGTTCCGTATAAAGAGTTATTAGCGGAGAAAATAGCGTGCGATAAAAAGTCAGATGGTCAAATGTGTGTTTCCGATGAATTATTAGATCACACTATCGCGGTCGTTAATAATTGAACCCAAAAACGTCGATAAGTCTCGCGCTATAAATGCTACAATGTAGCATTCCCTTCATTCCGCTTTGCCTCTTCAATTATACCTTACACTCTTTTTTCCCAAGCACTCTGAAAATTATTCCCATCGATCGCGATGTTATATCACAGCGTTTCTGTCGCTATTAGAATATCTACATCTGGCACTTTGGCGAGAAGAGGAAAGTAGAACAAATAAATAGCAAACTCCCTCTCTCCCCTTCCCGACGTGGTTCGCTTTACTGGACTTTTTATCGATATTTTCGCGCGACGAAATTGTTCCTGATGTATCGGGACATTAGCTTCGCTCGGAAGATCGACGAGATAAACGCTGACTTTTCCGAATCTCCGTGAGATTGACCAACATTCCGGAATTTCCAATTCCGGAACGACACAGTTGTGCTATCGATCGAGCGACGTCGCCGCGGCGTTGTACTATTAGAATATCTACATCTCGTTTGTTCGCAAAGTAGTAGAACCTGTCGCGATACTATCGTTGCATTATGCAGCTATTAATTCTAACAGCATGCAGAATGTATGGTAATTGGTCGGTATAGAACAGAGAAATATTGATTCCTCGTCACTGTAATAAGAACATACGTTCTACCCCACTTTTAAGCGATAAATAGTTGAAACAGAACAAAACAGCTTGATGATTAACGGCCGACTAATGCCTTCATTATTTATCGAGTGATACATATCATACGTTCAATGTGTATTCATGTTTCGGAATAATTATGATAGATTGTCACACGTGCGTCTTGGGAGGGTTTACAAATATGAGACTCCGTTAACGATCTCTGTAAAATTTCCATCTCTCTTCGTGGAAACAAAAAATCACTTTCAAAAAAAAACAAATAATAATAATTTTGGTAAATTTATTTATTTCGTTACGAAGAATTTAATACCGCAGATATAAAACATGTAACATTTTGCGAAATAAAACATTATTTTTCGAATAAAAAAGTAAAACATTTTTTATTATTTTTATTATCGGTTTTTGCCATTTTTATCATTTTTCTTTTATTACTTTTTAAAGTATGTTATTTTACTATAGTTTTTTTTAATATATTAACGGAACGCATTAGTCTCAACATATAGCCGTTCCATTTAGCGGCAATTAGCAAATGTTCGCTTTATCTGCAGTATATTCGAGTTATTCGCGTAACAAGTGGAACGCGCATAATCACCTTGGGTGGCCGTATCATTTCTCAGGCGACGTTCATTCACAGACCACGGGCCGTTTATCAGCCAAGCTTAATTAATCGATACGATATAGTCACTCTGAAAACTTCACCCGCGAATTATATTCGGCTCTATCGTATCTGGCGCATAAGCCGTTCATAGTGATAGAAATAGGATATATTGTATTTCGATTTCTTGCACCATTTGCTTAATCATTTTGCTTTCTTGCGTTACGATCTCTTACATCAGTCGGCAACAATTACATTTATATTTTATTAGATGTTTATTTTTTATTAGATGTATATTTTTTTGTAATAAATCAACGTTATCGGTAATGAAAAAAGCATTCGTGATATTAATTATTAAAACGTCATGTTGACATCTTCACGGGACATTTATCTTACTGCATTAATTAAGATTGTCGTTTGTGGTGCAGTTCGGCGCTCTTTTAATCGCGTTATTGTTTCGTTTCATTATCGGCCGATATGCCGCCGTTTAATTGCGAAAGAATTGTTGTTGGTATCGCACTTTACGAGTTTATCACCATCGTCTCGTCTCCCCCTCGTTTGTTGTTATAAAGTCACGCCGCTGGGGCGTTAACGATCGCGGCAATTTATTGCTTAACGCCGGCTAGATAACACAAATAGAGACACGCTCGAGCGTGACGAGTGAGCTAACCGGATAATTAGAGTATCGATACTTGGGGAGAGAATTCAGGCTGCGAGCGTATTGTCGTACAACTTTTACAAATCTCGTCTTTTCCGAACGACCGGCGATACTAAATGTCAGCTAATATCACGGCTGCTCAAATTTATAGCACAAGCTGTCAACACCATTATGTTATAATAATTTAATTTTTTCATTAGCGTGCTTGTGAGAGCAACTTACACACGACTGAGAATATTTTTTATCTGTGGACTTTAAATTTATTCGATAAGTTGCAAGTATTTTAATTTATCGTCGTTCAGGTTTCATGTAATAATTAATCGACATTGTAAACCTAATCCTCTATATATAAATTCTCAATTATTGTTTTTTTTTTTTTTTTATGCAAAATATCATTGCACGCCATACTTTGTTACTAGTAGGTGTTCGGATTAATGTTAAGAAAACTTTCGAGCAGAAATTACACGCCGCAACGCGCCGGGAATTTTTTATCACGCTCGCGCGCACACCTGTACGAGACTAATTAGCTAACTTTTTTTCAACGGCAGAAGTTGCGTCGCGCACCTGCAGTGATTTAACGAGTTTGAACATTCGGTTGTGCTCTTCGAAATTCATTTTACCGCGGCGCTGCTGCATGTTGCGGCGGTCAGAAACCGCGTATGCTTCTTATTAATCTGCAACATTGCAACTCACTCGCACATTTTATGTACAAATGCATATTTCATAATTCATTCGTGTTGTTTTAACATTTTATTCGCTATATCTCAGTTTGTATATTTTGATAAAATGAATAAGTAAATTTAAAATAAAAATGGGGAAACAAAGAACTAATCGAGTCACGAGTGATTTAACAATATAAGCAACAAATTGACAAAACTTCTTAACAAATGTAATATTATTATAAAAAATATATAAGTTTCTATGTAACATGTGATACAAAACGAGGGAGAAATTCGCGTATCATGAGAGTTACTTCGCATTTTGTGGGAATCGCGAAGGATTAGCTTTCGCAGGCGCACATTTTGATGTTACGAATAATCGTGTTAGGTGACGGCTTGGCCGCAGCAAGAGGGTGGAAGTGACGAGTATCAAAAGGGACATAATAGGCTTATAATGAGCCGTGTAGGACCGGCTGACACCATCAGCCATGTCTGGAACGTCATTGGACGTCGTAACGGATGCGCCGAACTGTGGATTCATATATACGCGCTTTAGCACGATTTTATAGACCGTCATGTGTAATAGACTGTAGTACGTAACTATTTTAGTACTTCAACTTAACTCTTTTTTTTTTTACTGACTGCAGAAGTTCGGTTCATACGCATTAAATGTCTATTCTGTTCGAAGCTACACTTTAACGTGTGCGAACTAATTTTTTTGTCGGTAAAACTTGTTTATTGTATAAGTCATCATTTGTCTTGTGTGTGAGATTTAATATTGAATTTCTCTTTGATGCACACATAATTGTTTTTAGAGGTTTCTCTTGAGGCATATATTTCTTGAAAATATTACTGAACGTACATATCGCGCATTCTTAGAAATTAACTCTCTTTAAAGTAAAGGTTGATGAACAGGCGATAGAAGCATTCGAAAAGGTCACGAGATCCACCGAATCGGCACGCGCTTAATGATTTTACGGAAGAAGAGCGTCGAGTTAGCGTAATTTAAAACGGAAGTTAGCTAAAACTCCGACAGAGAGGAGTCCATAACTAACGCGAGTTTGAGTTTCACGGGTTACCGATAGTGTTATTGAGAAAAGTTCGATAATTTCCCTTCCACTCCAAACAAAAGTCTGTCCATTTCTGGCAACATTTTAGACAACTTCTGCAATTCCGCTTATCTCTTCGTCATAGAAGTTCCGCGCGGTTTCTCGCTAAATCACTCCCAGTACCACAAACGCGTGTTACACATGGTTACATCGAGCGAGGAATATGTTTACACTCTGCGTAAACTTCGAAATTTATTGCGCAGCAAAATTTCTTCGCTTCGAAGATACGCACGATAACTCTTGATAAAAAGTTCGCGCCAGATTCTTACGAATCGTATTCAGTCAGAAGTAGTTTGAATCGAGTCGCGTGAACCGGAGTAAGTAAACCGATTCTTGATTTAATTTGCATTATTTTCACCGTTCGCTGCTCTTCGGCTACTCGTCTCCCTCGTATTTCATGCTGGAAGCTGATAATAACCGCGCGGCGAACCTCTCTCTTTCGGCGTTGCTCTTTTTTTTTACGAATTTCACGAATTTTACCTTTTTCAGAACCGTCTTTTAAATCGTTATTACGCACACACACATACACACGCGGCAGAGCAAAATAAAGATAAATCGCATTGTAAAAGTGAATTGCGGCGCGCGTACAATCTCATTTGCGAATGGATAATCCCCTCGGGCGGCGTGTAAAAGGGCGCAATCTGTCTGTCGGATCGCAAACGAGAGCGGCGTAAACTCCGGGACGCTGTTTTCAGAACACCTCGCAGAAGATAGACAGGTACGCGCGCGTTAGAGCCACCGTGTCAGACGGCGTTGTAATTGGGCTTAATATCTTATCGGATAACAAGCGCGCGATTTCAGCTCTTGTTCGGTAAACCGAACGTGCAATGGAGGAGGAGTGAAACTTGTCGATCGGCGTTTAATCCTCGCCTTTCGCGCGTTGCTGATAGGAAAGCGATATCGGATTCGTGACATGGAAAAGATAAGAGCGGAGGCACGATGAGCGTTTTATGTGTACAGGCAGAACTGCTTGTGATACTCTTTGAAGTAGCGATATGTCTTTGTTGTTGTGACACTGACTGATATTTTCACAACAATTAATTATTTCTGTATGTTCGACAAGAAAAAAATATCGTTACGTGTTGCGCTAAATGTGTTTATTTGCCAGTCAGCAGAAATCGACACGCCGAAAACTTTTGCTTAAACGATTCTTGACTTTCAGCTCTTCGCGAGACCTCGAACGAAATTCGGATGATATAAAAAGCCGACATGTGCACCGCTCTCTTTCTTCGTTTCCCCTCCCGCGCGCGCTCCGGTGGATCCCAAAGAGTTATCTGACACACACCGTACACACACTCGAGCGTGTAGAGGCAGCCTTGAGACTTTCCTCATCCATCGAACCTTTATGCTCCGTTAATAACGCGCCTCTTTATCACCGCCCGAATCTCGCCGGATAATTACGATCGTTAATGTCGCGTCTCGTTAAAGCCGCCGTTCTTGTCGTTTCTTCCACTTTATCTCAAAGTCGAGACGATTTCTCACGCTCACGAGAAATCGAGAAGCACCGACGTTCCTTATTAAGAAATCATGTGACGGAAGGGGAGTTTGCCAAACAAGTCGCTCGTTTCACAGATAAAAATATTTTATATTCCTAAAATTGGATTAAATGCTAAACTTTCTTTTCTCGATATTTATATAAGAATATCATCTCGAATATTTTGGCATTTTTTCTATCTGCAGCTTTTCTGACGTTATATTAAGTTAGTTTATTAATTATTAAGAATGTTTGTTCGGAAATTCGTAAAAATGAAATTTTGTCTCGGAAAGCAAACAAGATTCACAACATCTTTTAATAATCGCTGATTCAATTAGTGTAACGAGCGCAGATTAGTTTCAACGAGAAGCGAATACATTGGATTTCCCGTGATTGCGATATCTTGTTCGAGATAAACAGATTTCACATTCGCGATATGAAAAACGCTTTCAGTTAGATTGATACGCAAGAAGCGAACAGGAGGATCGGGATGACTGTGCGACCAAAGTTTGTGTCGCATGTTAATCCGCATCCTGTATCAATGTAATCTCTTATCTCTTCGCATTATCGTTTTGTTTTGGTTTTATTGGGATGACTGCGTGACTCCGAAAAAAAAAAAAAAAAAAGACGAAACATGGAAACGCGCGACCCATTCGCGATGTTTAACATGCGCGAGACATAATTTCCAAGCTGGAACACGTGAGTTTGCGCGCGACAAGTCCGCGGCGAGGGAGCGAGCCGGTTGGGCACGGAAAACGTGTTATTCAAATGAGGAACTCGCAATAAAAACGACAGGTCGTAATGAAATGACACATTGAATAAACCAAGTTTAAAGCTTGTCCTCTTTTCCCTTGTGTTACTAATGCTAATATTTTTTCCGCTTTGACATTCTCCGGGCCGAATATTAAGCTCTCCCGCGCTTCTCTCTGTTCGCGGATTTTTTCCACCGGTTCTATGTAGGAAACACACATAACTTTTTTCATATCATAATATTACTCTCGTAATTAATATATTCCTTTTTACGTTTATTCGCTTAAAAGTATAAAAGTACATTTAAATTAAACTACTCTCCTAATGAAACCACACATATATGGCAATTCCTGTGTTTTGAACTTTTTTTTGGAATATGTAAAAAAAATATTAATAGCGGAAAATAGCTCGCAATTCAGAATTCTGGTCGTGATTTTCTAATCAAACAACTTCGATTAGATATTAACCGAATTAAACATATATATATACATATGCGTGTATGTTTGCGCACGGGTTTTGTTCCGATAGGATTAAAACGAAATGGCGATAAATTTCGCAAATATAGTAAGAGACGCTTATCTTGTAGTCAGACGAGTCGGGCGATATGCCTTTCTCTTCTCGCCGCGGAATATGCGGGATAAATGCGATTGTAGCCAGCAAGAACGGCGCGGCGCGAGTCCGGGCGGCGTCAAATTAGTTTTCGCCGCGCAACGGCGAAGTTAATATCGATCCGTCGTCGGTAAGTCGTTCATATTGTCGGAGCTGCGGCTCCGTACTGCAGGAGTTATCGTCGACTTAACGGTGGCGCGGAGTTATAATCCCTTACCCCTTCGCGCCCTCTCGAAGAAACCCCACTAATCCCCCATCCGGGGATTACCGCCTTCGCAGCACTTACGGCGATTAGTTACAGCGGAATACGGTGGCGGTCCCTGCGGAAAGTGGGATCCGCATCCGGTGTGTATAACAAAGTGCGGTAACGGCGTCTAATAAGGACGATGCTCTTAACAAGAAAGTTGAAAGAAAACTTGCGTCAAAATCATTTACAATTAATTTTTTAACGTGCGCGCGCGCGGAATTGGAGCGCACTCCGTGTATTATCTTTCTTTGTTTTTTTGTTCTTGTAATTTAATCGTATACGACGAAGTTTAGTAATTCCCAGGTCGCTCTTTGAGAGATAATGCAATTTCGCGAGTTTCCTCGGGTTACTGGGGCAAGTAGGATTAACATCCTTCCTTCTGTTTATTTTCTCGTCTCTTTTGTTTTTCTTTCTCTTGATATTCTCCGCGCACTCCGGGCGAGAAAGCTCGGTCCATTGGATTCCACGTGTTTTTAATGCTTTTTTTTTTCCAACTAATTTTGTCTCACATCGTGTACTTTATTTTATTTTGCTGTGAAAGAGTTCTTGACTCTTGATACTAAGGCGAGATCGTCGTGCTCGTCGGAGAAAAGCAGGTCGGGTGTATAACGAGTAAAGTCGGGCGAGAACTTAGATTGCACTTCGAAGTTACCGTCTCTCTCTCCTCTTCTTCTTTTATTATTACCACCACTTGCACAATTCACGGTGGAATTACGAAATCGTGGGAAACATTGTTATCGTAAATTAACCTTTGAACTGAAAACATATTTCTTAGGAAGGGGACACTTAAAACTTAATTATTCTTCATTACATTTCGCCGCTCTCGCGCCAGAACGTTCGCACAAAGAGAACGATGAGAGGTGGAAAAGTGGTGTTGCCAGATAATAGATAATAGAGCTTAGCGCTAAAAGAGGAAGCGAAATAGGTATTTTAGCACTCAGCATTCTATAAAGCGAGCGCTCGCGCGCGCGCAAAAAGGTTTCCCAACATTTCTCGCAGAAATAACAGTCTATTTTTTGCCATTGTTTGCATAGTCTATTACGAATCGCGTGAAGAAGATGTCGTTGGAAAGTAATGGCGCAGTAAAAGACGACGAATGTCACACGACTGATATTTCGTCGAGAAATATCACCCGCGTCCGGAAAGCGTGAAAGCGACCTCAAAGAAACAAAAGAGCGCGCCGTGTGTGTGTGCGCGCGCGCGTGCATGTACGTCGGCGCATAAGATAATGTCTCTACAAACTGTCATATTGTATATTGAGAACACACGCGACTCAGCTCGATAATACTTTAAAAGCCGCGCCGATGATTGTAAAGCCGTCAGTCGCAGCAGGTGAAATATTAGCGGCTGTGAACAGTTGTCAAAGCTGCAACTTAGCTTCGCGTGCGTTGCTCTCTATACAAAGCCGGCAATTTGTCGCAATTATAATCTTTTTTTTTATGTGAGGTAATTGCACGAGTAATTGCACAGGAATTAACTTCAGCAATTTATACTCAACATTTTTTTTAAGTGCCCGTACAGCCGTCCTCTCGTGCTCTCTACTTTCCGGCGAGGTTTTGCCTTTAATTAAAATACTACAAATGACAAACTTCGCTCTCGCGATGATACTCATCGCTCGTAATAGAATTTTAGTTATAATACTTGTTAGCAAAATTGTTTTACGATGCGTTTATTCGAAAAGCACGTAATCCTATTAAATCCTACTTTGTAAAGAGTAAGAGCGATGTGAGCGCAACTTGAATCAATTTAATAATTTACCTCAAAGTCTTTTCGCGCGTCGCTAACATTATACTCGTCGAGAAAAAAATTGCTACGCTACTGAAGTAACTTCCTCTTTTTCTCTTTTTTTCTTTCACCAATGTTGATAATCAAATGTTAAATACTGTTTGCATATCTCGATCACTCATTCGGATGACACTCTCGAAAGGGTTCGAAGCTCTCGCCCGCAGCTGCGGCCAACGGTGTGATGACGTGTGTGGGCTTAATCGCATATCATTTCGCATCGATCGGCTACGGGGTGAAATTATCGATGTACACGTTGTTGTTACAACGCGCACCCATAATTTGTCTGTCGTGGAGTCATTTTTTCAATTTTCGCGTCAGTATGCTTTCGGTGTGATTAATTAATAATTACAGAATGCTTATCGATTGTATGAATTATATAAAAACGACGTGTTGGGCGTTTCGCTACGTTGCAGGACCGCACGTAGCGATAAAAATCAATCTGTTCCCTTCGTTTAATCTGCCCAAGCTGTTAAGCTATATTGAGCTTTACGTGCGCTATAAATAGTCGAGTGTTCTCAAGCAATGTGCGCGCTTCATGGTACCGAGAATGGCGCTTCATGATCCGTGCGGCTAACGTGTTAATTACACACCGTAGTTTCGCGCCATTTGCCCGAAGTCATGATCGCTTCGCATATTCTGACACGTTTAGTTAACTTGCCACATAGGTAGGTAAGGTACCCGGATACTGTTTTCACCGCGGCAATTACAAGCTAGAAAAGACTTACGTGTAGAAAATCTGAAGGATCGACCGCTTCTTAGGATCAATTTTTTCTACACGATTTGTGCAAGAGTAAAGAGGGTTTACATGAAGTGTATTTTAAGAGAGAGAAATTAGCAGTTTGGCATTTAAGTTAATTAAATCTCACATGTGTATCTATCGAACTTGCAAGTTTTGCGAGGATTTTTATATCTCACTTGTAATTTTTTTTTCGCGCACACGAGATCGAATGCTCGGGGATTTATTTCGCTGCGTTATCGGATTTAGTGCGAGATCAAGAGCGAGAGGGTGAGACTGTAGGCGCTTCAAAGATACTTCAGTAAAGCGAAATCTTACGAGCTACGCCACTGGCGACTCCCTCGGCTACGAAGAATGCGCGGCACCTGCATTTTATTGCTTCCATTAAGGCCGATCGCTCCCGAGTAACAAAGACTGGTTTTTCTCGTAATTGCCTGGCAGTTAACGAATCTCTCCGCGCGCGCGTGCGTCTTACAGTTTCAATTCCCCGCGGTTCTTTCTCGACGAGGGACATCGGCGCGATACACGCGCAAGCCACGAAGTAGATATATGTTCGCTGTAATTGTCTGGCATTTTATCTATCGACGTGGGGTACGTGGAAACAGGTGCCGACTTAATGTAATTAGCGGAGATTTCTGTCTCACCGTCACTTGCACTTTATTGCTTCCTCCGCTCGCCGCTTCTTCATTTCCCCGCCTTACTCTCTAAGCCCGAGATTCCAGCCTGCTTCTAACTCCAGCTCAGCCTGTCATGTTCTACACGTACATCGGATTTACACGGATCACCGTCGTGTACTTACTTTCCACTGCGGAACTTAGAATAGACGTAAGGGAAGGATTCGGAAGGAAAGCGATTCTCTTCAATATATTATGTTATAGTTTAAAATATTGTCTTTTTTTCATAATTATTTATAATGATTTATTAACACGCGCTTTGGTTCCGAATTTCGACGCTTTTGTGTCGAAGAAGCGCTGAAGATATTAGGTTCGATGTCGTTGATACTCTTTTATGTTGTTCGACAATACAGCGTGGTATCTCGATTTCACGCCAACATTCTTGTCCGGTTTCTGTCGTGTTACACGCTTTACGGGACGATGATAGTCGCCGGTTAAAGAAGACGATTAGCCCGGTTCTGCTTTAACACGTTGACGAGTCACGATCGGATCGGTCTTTCTTCTCTCGCTGCGGAATAAAGCCAGCTGCTATTTAGACGGCGGCAGCTCTCCTCGCAGCTGCCGAGCGTCACTTGCGGTTGTAAATTTTGCAGTCTACACGGCTTTTTATATTCAACGTCCCTCTCGCGTCAGATCCGCGATAACACGACGAGATTATGTTTGACGATAAAAATTCGCGATATTAAAATTCCACCGCAATTTTGGGAAAAACTTCTTGCTTCACGCGAGCGAAATCGCGATGATGACGACACGAACTCACTTTTATCTGATTTTGAAATTCAAGTTGACGGTTTTGTGAGAAATTATGGATCATTGTTTGAAAAATGACGCTTGTCAAAGTGCTCTTTTTCTCCAGTGCGTGTTTGAGTATTAATTACCGCTTTTGCCGTCGCGGCACAACTTTATTAGCCGAGATATTTCCATTTCCAGACGCGCGATGTTTCATCCTATATACTTATCAGATTACGCTGTCGTGCCGACATAACAATTTAGTTGTCATTTCGCGTTACACGATGCGGGAGATTTTTCGAGTAGGTGGAAAAGTGGATAATACATTGTGGAGGGTTAAGACCTTCATTCCAATGATAACCGGTTTCCGCGGAATCGCTCCTGTAACTATTTCACGTAGCCATCATTTTAAGTTTCCGCCACGGTCTCGCCGGGATCAAGCAGCTCCGGCACCCTGAGGGTCCTCGCCTCGCTCTTTCCGAGATTCCTGCACGCTACACGACTCGAAAGATATCACTAAAGAAACGGATATTACGAGGCAACTTGTATTCGTTCGTCGTTTCTTTTTTTTTTTTTTTTTTTTTTTTGAAGATACCTATCTATTATTATATATTTTGTTTTTCGAACTGTTCGTCTTGGTTCTATCTTATCTGTCGAGTGTTAGTTTATTCCGACAAATATCGTTTTGACATTTCGTTTCATGCATATTAAAATCCGCATGACATAAGTTGTAGGATAATTTAGACGTAGCAAACATCTGTTTAAATGTCTTCTGCATTTTCGAATCTCAATTTTTCAACAAATAAATCGAATATAAAGTATCTCATCTTTAAATATCCGTTTGGATATTTATTAAAAAACGCGATTAAATTACGATTTAAAACATTATAATAAATTATGATAAAATATAAGATGCTCTTTTCTTTGTGAATCTTTTTTAAGATTTCTTCGCGCTTTTAGATGTCGAAAGAGAAGTAAATTGTGAACAGAGAGATATAAATGAGTTTAATGAGGCCGGTCTTTGCTCCGAAAAAACCGCATCTTAAGAAATTTCTCATTTGTATAATATCTTTTTTTAAGACGACAAAGAATTTTCTTCAGAGAAGAATTAATAAAGATGTATTATTATCATTATTCTTATTATTATCATCTGAAAGATATCAGATATTCTTTGAGGAATGCTAGTTGTTTTTGAAATTTCTTAGTAAAGAAAAAATATATTGTCAGTTTCTCAGAGAGGATATTCTAAAACTTGAAAATACAATAAAATAAACGCATTGTTAAACGAACGTCATCTCCAGAAAAAAAACTTTCGAATTTACAAATAAAGTTATTAAATCATGAGAAATAAAACTCGGATTGTACACGTATTCCGCCATAGTGTGTTTACATGTATCGACCCTCGTTCGAGATTCGAACGTCCGTGTGTGTTATGAAAACACGCATGAAATTCGAGCCACGCGACACACGAAGAAACGAACACGTACACGAAAAACACGAACGGCATCCTCGAACTAACAAGACACGCATTTATATCGTCGCTAATCCGTCTCGATGCAATGTTCGCATCTCTGCCTTGCATGTGCATTCACGTACCTACGTACGTGTGTGTACGCGTGAATCGGGCGCGTAGATTAACGCGCGCCGTGCACGGCGCGTTACTTGTTAACTTGTTACGTGTTCGTCCGCCGTGCATTGCCGTGCACATGCTATAAAGGAGGTGGAGAGAAGGTGAGCAGGCAAGTCGTTGAGAGGAGTTTGATGTGCGGGGGATAGAAAAGAGGAAAAGGGGGAGAGCCAACACCCTTTCTCCCGTTCGTGTTGGTGTACATTCGTGCGACTCGCGTCTATGAATATATTCATGAGCGGTGAACATGGCGCCCGAAGCTTCCATCCTTCCCCCTCGCTTTCCTCGTCATTCTCCATCTGTTCCTCTTTTCCCCCGATTCCTTCTCGCTCCACACGGGCGGTCGTAATCGAATCGACTCATCGTTTGATCGGCAATTAAATTAATAACTGCGGGAGAGCGAGCGAGCGCACGAGCTTCTCATCGTCGTTTTTGCGGGCGGATTTTCTCGCCATTCGCAGATCCGCGAATTCCGGATCCGCTAGCCGGATATCCGGACGCTTATCGTCGTCGTCGTCGTCGTTGTTGAAGGATCATTACTTCTGCTCTTATCCAGCCATCGCCAGTGGAATTCTGGGAGCCATATTGCAGTCGGAAATCCTCTTCTTCTCTCGTTTCTCCTCTTATTCGCTTCGTCCACAATTGCTTTCCGTGTGCTTTTATATTCGGTTACTTTTTGTTCTTTTCCTCTCTAACTCTTTCTCTTTTTCGCGGTTGTCTGTGTCTAACGGATGGCGCACAACGTGTCGCACACGTGCCACCGCGTTTTATGTAATTCGATGAAAATCGCTCGCGTGTCGGAAATCGCTTTCACGAGCGAATTTTATGGCTTTCGAACTGACGCGATGAACACCGATCACGGTAACGGTTGGCATTTCTGTATATTAAGTAATATTTCGAGAAAACTCTCCTATCGAAATATCTTTTGGTGTGAATTGTGTGATCTCGTTATTATAAAGCTCGCGGTATTTTTATATAAAGCTTTGAGAAGACAAAATGATCTGAAATATCAAACTAACTACCTATGCGATTCTCTGTGATAAGATGCTTTTTCTCGCTGAGATGAGAAAAGTAAAGAAGAAGCGTAAAGGAAAAAAAAGTAGCGGGTGTACAATGAGAGATGTACACATTTTTTCAAATACGTTAATTCCTGGAAACAGAAAAGATTCTTCAGAAGAAAAGTATTAATTAACTTTTACCCTCCAGGTAATATGCCCGGAATTTCCTTTACGATCCGTTTTCCGTTTCTACTTGTGCCTGTGCGGCGCTCCAGCGACACTTCTTTTCTTCCTTTTCTCTTTCTTTGTATAAGTAAATTTACGCGCTTCTTTTTTCGCTCTCTTTCTATTTTGCAGCACGAACGCTCTCCTTGCCCGGCTTTTTCTCTGACCTACGCCCTTTCTTTCTGCCTGTGTATATACTCCCATTATGCGGCCCTTCCCCCTTTTGCCCTCGTTGTACGCCTCTTAAGACGCAAGCACTCTTTCTTTCCCGTTCTCTCGGAAAATACGTGATATAGCGTTTCCGTCTTTTCTCTGTGGCCTTCTCCGCCCTCTTTTCTCTCCCTCCCCCCATCTTCCCCTGGTTACGTACAGAAATTTGTGGGACTGATTCTCTGTGAGCGTTCTTACAAATGGCACTCATCTCCAGCAAAAGAAAGCGCGAAGATCTCTTCTGTACGCCGTTATTTCAAGGTTGACGTGCACAATTTTTTTTCGCGCCCCTTGCCTGGTTGTTTTATCTCTTGTACAGATTTCTTTAATTAATTTTCTTTTATTGCGGTTTTTTTCTACAATTTACATATTTATCTTTAACATGGACATTTTTTTCTCAAAGCTATATGTAGATTTCTTTTTATTTGTTCTTTCTTTTCTTTTCCATCAAGCATATATGCTTTTGCGAATATTACATTCTATTTGCAATTTAAATCCGATTGTAGTCAGTTTATTGTCAGTTGCTGCGCCATATGTGTGTGTGTACAACCATATTCGCTTCTTTGTACAACACTAAAGATGCGTCATTTTGCCATATGCCCGAAGAGACACGAGGTCCCAAGGCGAGATAAAATTCTTTGTCTTTTTCCTTTCTCTTTATCGTGAGAGACGGAAGGCTCGGATTGACTCGTGACTTCCCCTTCGCGTTCATCACTGAACCCCTCGTAAAGCTGTCGTCCCCGGGCTTTAAGGGGACGGGCAAGCATCGCATAGCGCCAAGATTTCCAGCGGAAAGAGTCTCTCTTTCTCTCTCCATATCTGTCCGAATCCTGATGTCGTGTTCCCTGTGTCACATATTCGAGCGATGACGACGACACCAGCTTGTTTTCACCGACGATCACCGGGGATGAACGACTTGATAACTCTATTATATTTCTCTGGCAAAGTAATATCTCGCGTGAAAACAGAAGGGGCGAAACGTCGAATCGTGCGCTTAAATCAAGAAACGCCGATACGGTCAAACTCAATATGGAACAAACCATTTGGGATTTGCTCGCTTGTTTCGAAAAGCGCCCGGAGGTTTATGATATAGAGGCTGATATCGTAAAAACGACAACAGATTACGTAGAAGAATTTATGAGATAAGTAAGCGCGTTATAGCGTTTGTACGTGTCACTATATTTCTTTTTTATAGCAAATCATATTACACTTTAGAAAAACTAGAAAAATAGATTTGAACATAAATGACGAAAATAAATCGCGCCATGTTACGAGAGAGAGAGAAAGAGAAAGAAAGACGGAGCCAAAAAGACCAACTAATAATGTCTATGATGATCATTTATTTACCATATATTCCTGATAATCGTAAAAAACAGCAGAAAAATAATCTTGTCTAAATCGAATCGTCTAAGTGACAATGATAATAAAATTCAACGTGTGTCTCATTCTGTGTGGTTTTTGGCTTGTATAAGCTCTTGAAAATATTTATGACATCATATTCCGGAATATCTTCGACTCCAAATAAAACTTTTTAAAGATCCCAACGCAGATGCCTTACGATAATAAATGAGTATGAATTTTATTATGCGCACGCATTTATTAGCATATTACCAATTAAAAAATTTAAATGAAATGAACGAATGTTTTCCGACGTTGTATATATACATGATCCTCTCATCTATTTGTGAAATATCCTTGTTATATTGATGACATCTCGTTACTGCGCGTGTAATATCCGCTTAATGACCCGTTCGTTTTGTCGATATACGGCGCCGATTGATAAGCTATTTCTAATGGACTTGTACATATAACGTCGATTTTCGACAGGTTGTGTTTATACACACGTATGGACGTCGTCGCTGCAGCCGTCGTCATCGTCGTCGCCGTTGTTGTCATGTGTCGATCGATAACAACGACGATTGCGCCCGCGCTCGTTGCTCGTAAATAAAATGTAAGGAGAATGTAAAACGCCGATATTACGTCGTGTTTCGTGCCCGAGTGCGATTCACCGAGTATACCTCGTCCTGCGGAACCCTCTGTGGTCGCCGCCTTCGCGTCTCCTTCGTTGTATTGCTTATATCCGGTCTTTTCTCTCTCTTCTCTCTTTTCCCCTCGATGCTGCGGGCTCGAAACGGCAGTAAACCCGCGATCCTCTATAGCCGATCATAAAATAGTTACAGCTCGCTCGCACACACACACACACGCACACACGCACATACGCACACATACATATACCAATTCTAATCCAATATAGTCACCTACACGATAAGATGCAAACGCACGAGGCAACGCACGTGCGTACGTCTCACTTTATTATCATTTCGAGATACCATCGGCAATTGTTTCTTCGCAAATTGCAGCTTAGATATTTACGCGCAAGCATTAGGAGAAGATTTGTGCGTTATATCGTCAGCGACAATCAATCTCCCGCCGGATTTTTTTTTTTTTTTTTTTTTTTTTTTTAATCTTTCTCCGATCGATTCGTTTTCCATGAAACGCGAAGGATTAAATATACAAGCGAAACTTAAAAGATGAGATTGCAACAACATTTCAGCTTGTGTATGTACGAACGCACGCGCGTTCGTGGAGAAGCAAATTGATCGAGCGAGAACGTTACTTTGTACTTTTAGATTACATTTAAGATTAGTACACACATATATATACTCTTATCTTGAGTAAATGACAACACAATCCATAAATGCTCGCATATACTATACATATAGACACACACGTTCGTGTGCAACACTTCGCCGCGAACGCGCACACGTTATATCTTCAACAGTCGAGGCACACTTGAGAAGTTTCGCATCAATTTTCTTGATTGCTGGTACTCGATACATCCAGGCCTCGATACTCTTGCCTAGTGCAGTAACCACCAAAGCGAATTGCATCGTGAATGATTGATCACTCTAAAGGAATTTAATGAAGAAACCATTTTAGCAGGAAATGTGCAATAATAGCGCAAAGTGACCCGGTGAAACTTCGTAGCGTAGCAGCAGCAGCAGCAGCAGCTTGTTTTTCAATTCTGTTATCATCGACAGATCGCGCGAATAATATTTCCGCGAGTAACTTCTCTTTCACGCGCAGTCGCGTGTTTCTTTATTCAATATTTCCCCCGTGATAATTTATTCCCGATCTCCATCCGCCAATTTCATCGAAATAACCGCGATAATGGGTGGCGTTCGCCGATGCGATACTTTACTCACCGCTGTGCAATTTATTATACTATCCATCCAGCCGTCAATTTCGCCGCGATATAATGGCGCCGGGGCCGAGGTAGGTATAGAACGCCCGGTTGGTCGATACTATACGATACACATCGTCGCAACGTTTTTTTTTTTTTTTTTTTTTTTTTTTTTTTTTTTTTTTTTAACGCGCTCGCGTCAAGGGAGAACGAGAGTTGAAATTCAACTCTCGAAAACGTTAAAAAGAATTGTTCAATCGCGCCGGTGCACGTGTACGTTGATCGTACCTCGCGCGCTCGATCTCTATACATCGCGCTGACGAGAGCTCTTCAAATGTACATCACACCCAGCTGTCCGTCCCTCGGCCCAGTTTTATTCCCATTTTGCCGCGCGCGCAATCGTTTTGCATACTTTTTACACAACGATTTTCGCGTGTCTTTATGAATGTCACGCGCGTGACACAGTGCTTTCTCTCTTCCTCTTACTTTCTTGTGCATTTCTGCGTATTGCAACGATCTTCCTCATCGCAAACTGTTTCTCAAAGAATTGTATTCGTCTCGCTGATGTCGCAAAATTACAGCGCCGAATAATTGACGAATATGTAGAGTAGGAAATTTGTTAGATCGCGAAACGGGAGTTAAACTGGCAAATTGCTTGAATGAATCACTCTGTTATGATATGTCTATCCGCTGAATGCGATTAAATAAACTAGCAGAAAGCTCTAAGAAACATTTAAAAAATTACAAGATAAATCTTACCATTTTCTAATTATAAATTCAATATGAAAATATTTGATTTCGTCACTTTTTTATTTTTTTTGTATACTTAACGTTCTGCAATATCTCTCATATGTGCAAGAAGTACTTGTCTGTATCTCAGTATCGAAGCTTCGGTAAGTTTTGTTTTCTGCGTATACGCGCAATGATACACGTCAAGTAGCGACATGATGTCGTTTTCTTTTGTCGTTTTTTTATTTTTTATCGTCTTCGCGAACAAGCTGCGCAAAACTTGTTGGCGACGCTCCAATGTATTTTCTTCCTCTCGCGAGCTGTCACATCTCGCGTTTCACGACTGTCCTTTCGCATCGCTGACTCGTCGTTGTCGTCGTCGTCCTGGTCTTCGTCGTCGTAACACGGCGAAATAGTTTCGCGCCAGAACAATACTACGATTACGTCGGTCCGCGTGCATTGTACATTATGAGAGCTAACGCGCGCGCGCGCCGCTTCTGTAATTATGGAAACCGAGCATAAACTCCGCGATTTGCATTTCAAACTACCATTGTAATCTCGGGACCCGACAGTCAGTCGCGCGCGTTTCTCTTCGTGTTTTTACATCCAGCGTTCTTATCCTTTATACGGCACATCCCGAAATTGCCGTTCTTGCTTTCATCAGCTACGGCCTTCTCGGCCACAAAAGTTGAAGTCGGTTCTTTCAAAATAAAACTGTAGAGACACGAGTAAAATTCTCGTCGCGAGTTTCAGTTCTCGAGCTACAGATTAATAATAAGATGCTTGTCGGTTGATTTCTCTCAAATTTGTCTCCGATATTTAAAAAATATTTTATATAAAATAAAATACATATATAAAAACAATATGCATAATTGATACAATATAAAGCAAAATTAAATTAATCTCAAATTAATTGGATGTCAATATGTGACGCTTTCTATGCTTGCAAAAAGAAGAAAGTAAACGCGACAGATCTCGTGAGCGTATTGTAAATTTATTATTTTACACACAAGCGCGCGCGTTGTCGCTCTTATTTTTCCCCGATTATTATTCACATTAATACATATCAACGCATTCGATCAGTCCGCTTGTGAATGCGTTTCCGGCACAAATTTTAACCCCACGACAAAATGCCGGTGAAACGATAACATCAATAAATTCACGTTTCGGCGTTCTCTAAACGTTAACTTGCATTATTTATGACATGGCATGTAAATGCAAATAAGATTTATCTAACGTAGAAGAAGAGAATAGCTTTGTATTGATTCGAACGTCAATAAAATACGCGAGAGTTGTTCTCTCATTTTTTCATGTTATGAAGAGATTTTTGTCATTGAGAAATGATCTCAAGAGAGCCGCTACACGCGAGTTTGCATAAATAAATACGTTTATGAAAGTCGTTTTGTATTAACACTGAAATAACAGATGTATTGTGACGTCAGTGACATTTGCAGCCCGTGAATAAATGAAAAATCCGGAAACGGCTGTGTGCAACCGTTGATGTTTCGACACGCGAAAAAGTTACGCGTATATTACGTGAAATTGCATCGCTAATTAGCGCGTTAATTATGCGGGGCGTACCGCTAATTGCCCTCAAAGCGCCAGCCGCGCGCCAATTTTGTTTTCCAAAATGAAAATTTTGTTTGCCAGAATGAAAATTTGCTTGCAACGAGCCGCGAAAATTACCACAACCGACGGAGCACATTAATTTGGCAGACATCTCTCGCTAATTGCTTTGAAATCTAATCGACTTACAGCTGCTCTTTAACGCGGCGTATATTCGCTAGTATTTTACATATAGTCGAGCGCGCTCGATATATATGTGTGTGTGTGTGTGTGTGTGTGTGTGTTAATGTCACTTATTTTGTATCCCATCTGCGAGCACCGCGTATCGATCGCGTCTCGGTCTTTGCTCATCGATGAACTTTGTGTTATAGGATTTGGCAGACGCGTGTACTGGGACCAGCGTAGGGACTATTACGGAGCCGGAATGTTTGGGACCCTGCGAGCCCGGCACCTCCGTTACCCTCGAAGGCATTGTGTGGCACGAGACGGAAGGAGGTAATATAAGGACTATAACGTGTATAAAGTTTGCAACTATCCTTTTAATCGATCGGCTGTCTAAAAACAAACAGCTCGCTAAAGAGCGCTTATCAATTGAAAGCTCATTAAGTGTCTTAGCAATTTATTGAATCGGTGGTAACTGCATATTCGTACCCGAATCAGTCGATATTAACGCAGACAGTGAAGATGGATATTTGTTTCATTAAATTAGTAAATTATTATTTATTATGGAAGAATTTTTGTGACACTCTTTGGATGCCAATTATCCAACTGCGCCGTAGTTTAAAGATACATTTGATCGATAAGGAATGTATACTTAAGATATACATCCTCAAACTCTCTTATAGATATTGAATTAACGACCCGTCCGTTTTTAACAGCTTGAAGGATGAAGGATCTGTTAAATGTCAGTGTAATAAGGAGAATTCACATTTTAAAAGCTGTTAATGATTCAGCTACGTTCTTTGCCTTTCTATTCGTTTTGTAGCAGCGGGCTCTTTTTCGAGAGTAAAGTTGCGCGCCGCGCTTTATTGATTTATTGAATTTTTGCAATCCGCTGAATAACAGTAATAAAACGAATGGCAACGGACACATAGAGCCAGCGTTGTTATTGCGATAAAATTGCAGCTGTGAGAGAGACTGTATTGTAAGCGCATTTTCTATCGTTTGATGCAACCGCGTTTGCTGGCCACTTTGTGCAATGTATTTTTTTTTCCGGGATACTAGATAATGTTAAGTGTCGTTTGAGTTGCTATAGGCTAATGTTTACCTTTAATGCGCATTTAAACGAAAAACACTGCGGAAAAACGAAAAAAAAAAAAAAAAAAGTATTATTCTCTTCCTCGATTATATACGTACAATACATGTTTTTTTCTTTGTTAATACTTTCTACTTATATTAGCTGTGTGATTTTCATACGTCGTGAATCACGATCACAGTGAGATACGACTGTGCACGTATGTGACAGCTGTCGCAGAAAGACATGACAAACTGCTTAATGAAGAACTCCGTAATGAAGTATAAATAATGTATAATAAATTGTTTAATGCATAACAAATAACGTAATATATAATAATTGATGGATTCCAGACGAGTCAACGTTTTTGCGACGAAGACTCACAAGATAGACAGATTACTAATAGAACAACTTTTTTTTTAACACGATCGGGAAAAAGATTAAAAATTCTTTCTCGTCAAGCAATTTCTCAAGCAAATTTAATCAATACATCTTTTTTTTGTGTGAAATCGTAGCTTTATTACTGTAAGTTTTTGTGATAGTTAAATTGTGTGAGTTTATCAAATACGTTCTTTTCTGTCTCTCTCTTTCTCTCAGTTGTGTGTTAAGCGTGTTGTTTTAATTATTGGTTAACCGCACTGAGAAATAAACAATTGCGGTCGTCACGTTGCGACTACATCGGTCGAGTAAAAAAGTCGTATCGTCTACTGAAAATAACTAGCACCGCGATGATCAATCAATCGTTTGTCCCGAGTAAACATTCGGTGAGCACGGGTGTAATAGGAATAGCACTCGATCGATCTTGCTGCTGCTCAAGCGATTCGGGGTTATAAATATCCGCCCGATATTCCGCCGAGTGGAAAAGTCAGATAAATAAAAGCGCGACTTTATTATTACGTTACGAGATCGCTTTTTAGTCGACTGCACAATCGTAATGATATAATATAGTAGCTTTTATTTAGTTTTATTTATTTCTGTTCCACACTTTATTCCGCTCTTTTACAAAAAAATGAGTATATAAAGAGAGAGAATACACTTTTACCGGAGACTGGTCGTAGCAGGATTTAGTTTATCGCAACGTTGCGCCGTCGATTGTTCTCATTATCGATGTATGTTAGCCTCGGTTATCAATGTAATTAGAATAAGCGCGATCAGCTACGTAATTGAATCATTTGTGAGCTTAAGACCATTTCGACGGTTAAAATAGCGGTAACTCGATAACGATCGCGTTTGCTATGTGTAATGCAGATTAATTTATACGGGCTTAAGCCTCTTGTATGTGTTCCGCTCGTGGCATATGTTCCGTAAAGCTTATACCAGTTGTTACGCGACGTTGTTTCACGACTTGTACGCGTCGCTATATATACTGAATAGCTGATTCGAACAACTTACGCGAAACGCATAACTAGTTGCTGCGTGTGATGGAGAACAGAGTAGGTACGAGATACTAAAGAAGCTATTTAAATATTTAGGAGTCTTCATTGCGCGTTGCGAACAGCTTTAATCGATGCGTTTCTGCAAGCTATTCACTTTATTCTTTGATTTGACTCTTCTTAAAGAAAAATAAGGAAAAACGCTCTTAATCAATTCTGAACAAGTTAAATGACGCAAGTACGAAGTGCAAAAGAAAAATAGTCGTCACAAAATCGAATACTTATGATTTAGCGATTGTTTTAATTTTTCATTGTTTTTTTTTTTTTTCGCCGCATGCATAAGAGATTTCGCTGGTTGTATTTTGCTCGCGATTTTCTTTTTATTTTTATCGCGCAATGACTGTTATACGGTCTGAAAATTCTCAACTGCTTTTTTTCTCACTCTGTATGCGCGATATAACATAATAATATAATGCGCGTTTGACTCGCACGCGAGATAAAACCGATGCGGAGCAAAATTAGAACAAACGCGCGGGGAGACGCCGCGCCGTCGCGGCGAATAATTAATTCCACCGCGGACGAGCATAATTAATTCCAATTTTGCTAATAGACAGTCTCTCCCTCGAGGGGGAACTCCCCGAACTCTTATCGTCGCATGCTTCGACAACGATTCCGTTGTAATACGGCGATCTGCGGAAATTACAAAGAAAGCCGCACGTCAGCACGAACACACGCGACGTATATTCGCTCGCTCGTCGGTGCTTCGTTGACATTCGTGACAAAACGTGACGGCCGCGCATAATACGTGCTCATGAATACAAATGTGAATTCTACACAGTTCATGTTTGAGCGTGGAGGACAGCTTCGAAATTATCACTCGTACTTCGCATGACGAACATTCGCATTTTTCTGAAGTTAACTTCGAATTTATTTTCTCTTTTTGACGCATATGCGTGTGAAATATCGTGAGAGAGAAGGAGAAAGAATCAAATGAGATAAAACATAAATGATACATTGTAAGGTTTATAAATGGGAAAAATTGCATTCATTATACTTTGAATTCTGTAGCAGCGAATTCATACGACGCACACAACCGCGCTGTATACCTCGTGCATGTCGAGCGGCGAGCTTGGCGCACGCACACTAAAGCGAGCTTTTCGCGCGCACACGTGCAACCGTTCATACATACGTGTATACACACTTGCACTTACACCTGGCTCACAGCCTGACACAACACGGGTAAGGTAGCTTGTCAGACAGGTATTATATGTAATGCCGCAGTCGTGGTTGTCGTCGGGTTAAAACTACATCGTGACTCCCCGGCTGCTCTTCCACTCACCTTTTTCCATCTCTCTTTCTCTCTCTGTTCGGAGTCGTTATCCTCTGTCCTTTACTCTCTGTGGTTCTCTTCTCTCCTTCATTGCAACCAAAGGTCTACTTTACCGTCGTTCCCTCGAAGGCGAACCGAGTAGCTGTTTTCTTCACCGCTGGATTCCCTCGCGTAGCAAGGATAAATGAACGACCATCACTTGAAAGGAACCAAAAGCTTCCATGTCAAAACTGAGAAATGAGTTGCCAAAGTTTTCTCGCAAACAGAAATACGTGTTCTCACTCACTCACTCACTCACTCTCTCTCTCTCTCTCTCTCTCTCTCTCTCTCTCTATTTATCTATGCTGTGTGAAATTTTCTTAACAATAAAGAAACAAATATTTTTACAAAACAAAATTAAAATAAAACTCAATAATAATAAAATTATCTCATTCAACACGTTATCGATCTTTTAAATGCGTCTGTGATACTGTTTTCATGCTTTGTTCTATATGGGGAGAACAAACTCGATACGACGAAGCTAAACACACAGAAGGAAGTTCCTAATGGCCGTCTATAATAGCAGATTAGGAAGTCCATAAATTCGTCGAATTCCCAATTGAATGGCCGACCAATCTGTCCGAGGTTGCCATCTATCCGAGTTTTATTACTTTCGTCGCTCGCCTCTGATATCCTGCTGCTATGTTCTCCTCCTTCACCGTCTTCTCTCATTCCCATAACTCTTCCCTCGCCCTTCGCACTCCCTCTTTCTCTCTTTCAACACTCGCGCTCTCTGTCTTTTCCGTTCTGCTCGGCTCGCTTCGTCCTCTTCCACTTATTTTCATCTCCTCGTTACTCCTTTCCTCACCGATCCCTTTGATTCTCCTCTTCCCGGCGAGACACAAGAAAAAGAGGCGAGATGAAAAGAGAGAGCTGTACTGTGTTATGTCGACGAGAGAAATAAAACTGCGGCGGAATCTCGGGCACGTCTGTTCTGGTTTCGCGGCTGCTGCCTCTTCGCGCCGCCTTACTTTATAGCGAATTCATTTGCTCTCCCGCTTCCGCTTCTTCCGTGACTTTTCGTCCGCGTCATCATGATCTTATCATTACATTTAGTAACGTTTTTAATTATGTCGCAACAAGGAAATCTTTGTAAAAGATAACATAATGTGAATAACACAAATACGATTTCCTGAGAAATAAAACACCTTTGAATGACGAGATGGTAAAAATTGAAAAGCTCAAAGTTCTACTTTTATAACAAAGCACGCATTCGGAATCACCGAAGAATAAGATTTCGTCTCTTGCGATTAGTGTCTTTTGCCTCAGCCGAGAAGAGAGTCATTACCTTAAACTTGCATTACTCCGCTTAACGAGACACGTCGTCAATCTGCTTCTTATAATAGACACGTTAAGCTACATCCGAGGAGAAATTTTCCCAGGAAGCGGAGGATTAAGAGACAAGGGAGGGGAGAGAAGGGGAAGAGCAATTTCTTTAGCTTGCACGCGAGCAACGTCAATTACGTAAGGTATTCGATACGCGTGGATAAGCAAACGCGGTTTCGAGACGACGACGAGAACGAGTGGTATCTTGCACGCGGCAGTGTTGGCGGCGGCGGCGGTGACGACAACCTCTCGCGTCGCTCGCAATCGGTCCCGATTTGCATCTCTTCGCTTTATAAACGCGGCGCATTAATAATTCCGCGAAGCTAACAGGTTAATCTCCGGCAATAAATGTCATACGCGCGAATGTGTAATTATGCGTGCGTGCGCGTGTAACTAATGACCGGCTGAATCGGCCGACAGAAGTACTTAAACCGCCGATAACCCGTATCGCAATAACACGCGCCTCGGTTACATATGGCGCGCTCGGATTATACAGATACCTACTCGCCGTTCGCACGTATCGCAAGTCACATATTCAAGCTTCTGCTTCTCGAGATATCAATATCAAAATTTTATCTGTTTGTAAAATATAAAATAAAACGCGCGATAGAAGTACGTTATCCTCTTAAACTGTAATTAATGTGTGTGCGCACAAAGATGTATAATCTAAAAAAAATTACGTATATAATTTTTGTAAAATTAAATTTATATTTTATTTTCATTCGCTTGATCAGACGGAGAGAGAGGTAAAGTGCAGAAAAGTCACTTTGTCGAGAAATTTGAAACCGTGTGTTTAAGACTCTGATCTTTATGGTATCATGAACACGATCTGAAACATCTTGTACCAAGGAGCATTACGCGAGATTGTGAAAGCTACACGAACGGCCACCAACACAATCGCGCGTATTCCCGTGAGCGAGGTGTGTATCGTAAAGGCGTCTATCTCCCATCGGACCTGGTTTTGTCGATGTCAGAGTAGTTTAGTCGGATCACAGAGACGTTGATGAAAGGATGCTTATCGGAGACGTGACGGGGGGCGGAGGAGGAAGAGGCGGGAAAGGAAGGATGAGAGGCAAACAGGCAGAGAGAAATCTCTTTCTCTCTCTCTCTCTCTCTCACTACAGCTTGTTATCGATCTTCGAAACATCTCTCGCTTCACCTCGACGGAATCCTGCTCATGCTCTTTCTTGTGCCTCCTTCTCCTCTTTCTCTTTCTATCCTGCCCTTCGTTTCTTGTCTCCAGTGAGTGTCGTTTCCTACCGGTTTTACCAAGAAATTAGATGGGAAATCATTACTAGAAATGGATTTGCAACTGAATTCTCAATTTACTTTTTTTATACACAATTAATCCTTTACACTTTTTAAATCTCTAAAACGAAATATAACAATTTATTAAAATACGACGAAATAACAAACAAAGAAAAAATGGGCGTGTCAAAACATAAAACAAAATTGAAGTATAATGAACTTTAGATTTTATTTTTTGATATCACGGTATTACTCAGTAAATTACACGGAATTTTCTTAATAAACTGAACGTGAAATAACGCACCGGGAAGAAAAAAGAAAGATTTCTAGGCTCTTGAATACAGCTCGTTTCTGAAAGACCTTCTCCGTCGCGACTGCGAGCTCTCAAGCCAAAAGGAAATCCACTTATTTCCAGACTGATCTCGGTCGATGTTGTCTCTGGACGCCACAGGCGACCGCCATTCGGTGAGGACAAATAACGCTGCTCTGTGATTTCACGTTTCGCCTGGCAGCTGCATCGCTCCGCTCTGTGGAATTTATCGAGCGCGATATCGTTGGAATATCATCTCTCTCTGACCGCATCCTGCAAGAATTATAACCGCACAAGTCGGAGATATTTCTAATATCGTTTGAAAAAATTCCAACACAGAAATAAAAATTTAAATATAATTATTTAAATTTTTTTTTCAAAGTTTTAATTTTTATCATAAAATCATGTTAGATACTGAACGTCGTATACACTTTCAAAACATGATGTTTTCTTCGATATGTCAAGTAAACAAGACATCTTCGAGTCTCGCGAGAGATTTCCGTGACGAGCTTTTAGTCCGAAGAGAAATTCGTCCTGAAAGCCATCCCTCGGTTTAGAAGTGGTGTTCTCGACCGCGATCGTGTTGTCGCACGAAGGGTGAGTGTAGCAACGAACATGATTTCGCGCGACAGCTGCTATGACGACGTAGAGCCAAGAGGGACATCGCACGAGAGTATCCGCCAAGAACTATCAGCTCGTAACTTTACGACGAAGCTTTTCTTCCTCGTCCGGCGAGGCCCTTGGTTTCTTTCGACCGTGACCGCAAATCTCCCGCTTCGGAAAACGGCTCTTTTATCGTCTGTCCGTTTCACGAAGAGGAAACCCGAGGCGGAGCAGCCCCGCTACACAGTTCTCTATATTTCTTATAAGCGACGAACGAATAATGCTGGATTTGACTTCACGGCCAGCTGCCGGCAACCGCGAGATCGTCAGATTATTTGTGCTTTTATTTAATTTCGAAGAACGCAACAACGAAATAAAATGTGACTTGTCGTACAATTTCAGGAGAAAGTATTGCGTAAGAAATATTGCTCTCTGCTGCAAGAATGTTGTATCCTCTTATAAATTTTCAGTAAAATGAATTGTATGCAATATTCGCGCGCGAGTAAAAATTGCTTTGCTCTTTCTCTCTCTCTCTTTTTCTCACTCTTTTAGCTTTTTAGTTTCTTCGTTCAAAGAGAAACGTTTATCGACGTGAAGCCGTGTGTCCAACGTTTCTCTGAGTTATTAGCGACTAATTAGTCACTTACTCTGTACTCGCTCGTTGGTCGGGATAAAAAAAAAAAAAGAAAAAAGTAGCGCAGGAGACAGAGGAGCGAGAGAGGAAACGAGACTCGGAAACGAACGGTATGAAAAGGCGCGCGACGAGGGTGAGATGCGTGGATTTATCATCATCCCTCGGTGCTCGCCCATACGTTTATCTTTCGCGGTAAATGGGAATGACGTCGACGCGCGCGAGGGGACGACTCAATCAACCGAGATGCCTCGAGGTTTCCACCGTGTGGTGAGAAAGAGAGAGTGAGAAAAAGGGGTGGAGAGAATGAGAGAATCGCGCCGCTGGGTGAAAAAAGGAACAACGAGATATCTCGTTTCACTTCTCGAGACAAGGAAAGAGAGAAAGAGGGAGAGAGAGAGAAAGAGAAAGAGAGATGCGTCTGACAGATAGAGAGAAACATGATGTCATGTGGCTTTTAGGAACTTGGTCGCCTTGGAACTTCCGCTGTTTTTATTGTCTTTTTTTGTGTCCGCTTTTATTCTCTTCTTGAATCGGACCGCTCCTTTATTTCAAATCTCCGATTCACATCTCGTCCACTCGATGATAACTCACAGATGTAAACGACGAGCTCGTTTCGAATGACGATCTTCAACATTTTCATTCGAGAAATGGGACTATCTCTATTTTTATAAACGTACTCTTTGTGAAAGACAATATATTTTTTGAGACAAGAGATAATTTAAGTGACAAAACCGAAAAATCTCAAGTCTTTGACGTAAAAACAGTTTGTATTTTTGAACGAGACTACTTACTTTAACGTTCAACTTTTAGAAGAAAATAATAATTGCTCTCTTTTTTCAAATTCTTCTTTCTTGTATTAGATAAATGCTCCTGTTTATATCGAACACGAAAAACGTTTTAAAATCGTTTCAAGAAATATATTTGCGCGAAATTTCTTCTTTCTCGCACAACACTACTACTTAAACCGTACAACCTGCATTTGCCGCGGATGTTTTGACATTTAAATCCAGTCCAGTATCCCGCAGAGGCGATTCGATTTACGTCGAGTCGACTCTCGCCATTACGCGAACGCGAAAGCAATTTAACCGCGCACTCGACGCCGAGAACACGGGAGTTTACCAACGCGACCAAGAGAACACCTGCAGCATCATCGTCGAGATCACCTGCGAAACGCCGCGTTTTCTTGCGGCTTGTACGCGGACCGAGATATTTTCAATTAGCGGCGCTGATCGCGCAAGAACCGAGGAGCGCGGAGAAACGTGAGAAAGATAGAGAGAGAGAGAGAGACGCGATTTGGCTCGTCAGGTTGCCACGAGACTTATTACGTGATGAAACTGCTCGAGAGGTTCCCCGAGGGTTAAAACCGCTGTATTTTAGGACCGGTTTTTCTTTTTTTGCCGCGCGGCCTTACGCGTTGCTGTCTTGTCAGCGAAACGATGCACAGATGCGCTTCTTCGTTCCGCTATGAGATTTCGTCGTTTTCTCTGTTTTCTTGTTTATCCATTTTTTTTATTTTTTTTAAGTCACTCCGCGTGTGGTAATTATCAGCAAATAAAAATTGCACAGCAATTATCTCCATCAGTGAATACAACATCACGGTATCACACAACGAGTACGAGTTAAACTGCATAATTAATAGTTTTAAATCGTGTTGTTCAATCAATTTTATACGAAAACTCAAAGATAGTTTTAAAAAGTTGTCGGTATAAGAAACATTGGCAAAACTCAACTACTGATTTTAACTAATACATTTCTTATTTCTATTACAGGTGTCTTAGTCGTAAACATTACTTGGAGAGGCAAAACATACGTTGGTACCTTGTTGGATTGTACGTTGCACGATTGGGCTCCACCTCGCTTTTGCGATTCTCCTACCAGTGATCTTGACGCGCGAACACCAAAGGGCCGTGGGAAGCGGGGTCGTGCAGCAGCGAGTTCTACTCCCGGCAGCGATCTGAGCAACTTTACGGAGACGAGAAGTTCCGTGCACAGCAAGCTGCGTAACGGTGGCAAAGGTCGTCGTGGTGCGCAGGGTTCGCCTGCGGCTAGTCCGAGTTCGGCAGCATTTGTGCCACCTCGACCAGACCCGGCGGGCAAACGGAAGTCGCGCGGTCCGGAAGAGGAGCAAGAGAAGAACAAGCGACAACGAGCGCCGCCTCCCACGCCTCCCAGTGGGTCGCCTCCTGCCAGTCCTGTTTTGCTTGAGTGTCCCGAACCGAATTGTAGCAAGAAGTACAAACACATCAACGGGCTCAAGTATCATCAGAGTCACGCGCACGGATCTGCCGATGACGAAGATACAAAGGAGGGTATCACCAGCATGTCGGAGAACGACGAAAGCAACATCGAAGCGCCGAGTCCGGCCACGCCGGTAAAATCGCCTGCAGACAAACCGGAGGGCACACCGGTAAGAGCGGCGAGTCCACCAGCGGCGGGATTGCCGCCAGAAACGCCACCTCCACCGCCTCCACCACGTGTACCATCACCTAGCATAGAACCACCCACGCCTGTTCACGTGGACAAGAGTATCGTGAAACCGGGTGTGTTGAGGTTTGGTCAAGATGATCTGCCGGCGCCACCTGCTTCCGTAGCGCCTTCGTCTAGGCAACCGCAGTCTGTACAGCAGCAGCAGCAGCAGCAACCGCAGTCACAGCAACAGAATCAATCATCGTTAGGTCAATCGAATCCTCCTCAGAGTCCAAGTCCCCATCCGAGTCAATCACCAAGACCCGTGCCTTCGCCTCATCCGAGCACGAATATTCCCCAACCCCTCAACATACCACAACCGCCGCAGCCGTCACAAGTGCAGCAATCGCATCAAACGCAAAATCCGCTTTTGCAACAGGCGCAGCAATCGTTGCAACAAGTTGGCCAGCCGACGCAATCACAATTACAGCCT
Organism: Pseudomyrmex cubaensis; assembly: GCA_014825685.1. Classification (NCBI taxonomy): domain Eukaryota; kingdom Metazoa; phylum Arthropoda; class Insecta; order Hymenoptera; family Formicidae; genus Pseudomyrmex; species Pseudomyrmex cubaensis. The sequence continues at coordinate 75,794 of QVOA01010623.1, read as the reverse complement.
AGTGTCGGCAGTCAGCAGCAACAGCAGCAGTTGCAGTCATCCGTTCAACAACAATTGCCGCCGGCACATCAGCTGCAGTCTGTACAGCATCCTCTGTCGGCTCAACTGGGTCAGCCTGCGCAGGCTCACGTGGTGCAGCCGTCCAGTTTGCAGCAGCAGCAGGCCAGTTTGCAGAGCATAACCAGCCAGCATCCAGGTCTGCAAAGTCTCACCAGTCAGGTGTCGCAACAAGCGACAGCGGGTCTGCAAACGGCACCACCGCCACCGGGTCATCCGGGTCAAAGCGTGCAGTCGCATTTACAACAATATCCAAGCGCCGTGTCTTTGCACGCCGCTGCGGCAAAGATGCCGCAGTTCAAGGTCAAGCCTACGGCGGCGCTCATGCCGGAGCAGGACAAAAACAAGACAAGCGCGGATACGCGCACTCCGAAGCCGCAGGGATACAAGAAGAAATCGCGGAAGTCACCCGGCGGCAGTCCGCATCCGTCTCCAATGGAAGCGCCAATCGTCGACTCGGCACGTGATGATGTGCAAAGTCCGGCCTACTCCGATATATCGGATGACACGGCACCGGTGCTCGAGGCCGAACCGGCAGACAAGATCAAGCAAAGTCAGGACAGCAAAGACAACAAGACCACCGCGCCCGCGCATCTGCCCACGCACTTCGGTATGTATTCGTATTATGGCACACCGCCTTATCTTGTGCCCAGCGTACCAGAGAGCAAACCGGTGGTGGAATCCAAGCCGAGCGACCTCACGCCCAAGCAAGACATCAAACCGCTCAACATACCGCAGATGCCTTCGATGGCGAGTTTGCAGAGTGTCGTGTCAGAGAAGGAAAAAAAAGAGCTGAGTCAGCCAGTGCCTCAGCCACAGCAACAGCCACATTATTATGGCGGTTATGGCGGTTACATGCCGCCGGGCTATCCCTACCAGCCTCCGCAGCCGGTAACGCAACAACAGCAGCAACAACAACAAAGTCAGCAATCGCAGGAGCAAGAGCCGCATGAGCAAAAGTCCAAGATCAAGCAGGAGCCGCAGCCACAGCCGAGTTTGAAGGATAAACAGCATGAGAACCATCAGATACTCAAAGAAAGTATTGAGATGAAGAGTCAGATGAGTCCATACCACGTTTATCACAGCTCGCAAAGTCAACGCGCGGCACCGCCACCACCACCGCCTGGACCCGTTCAGGACGACAGGAGGTATTACCTGTATCCGAGCGAGCAAAGAAGAAAAGAAGAATCGAGTAAGCAGAGCCAGCAGGCAAAGGCGCCACCACCGAGTCCGAAGCATCAGCCGAAACAGGAAAAACCACAGGATCTTGGCAAGAGTGAAGATTCCAAGAGCAAACAAGAAGGTGTAAAACCGACGATGGAGACCCAGGGACCGCCACCGCCGCCTACCTCGCAATACGCTTACATACACCCCAGTTACATGCAACCGCAACACTATAGCGCGCTGCCGTTTGACCCGGGTCATCCAATGTATCGCGGTCTCAGTCCTATGTTGGTAGGACCATATTCGAGTAACCCCTATCTCCATCAATTGCCCAGGTATCACGCACCGGAAGATCTCAGTCGACCACCTGGCAAAGCATTGGACTTGCTCCAGCACCACGCTAATCAGTATTATTCGGCGCACAAGATCCACGAGTTGCAGGAACGCGCGCTTAAATCGCCGACACCTAAAACGTCAGCGGCGTCTGCAAGCCCGTCTTCTGCAGGTCCGACTCCCGCCCGACCTCCGAGCGGTCCACCTACATCGGTTGCCGGACCAGGTCCGCCACCGGGTCAGGCTCAACAACCGTCTAGTAAACAACAGGGTCAGCCAGGTAGTCAGCAACAGCAGCAGCAGCAGACTGCAGTCGACGCCAGCGGTGGTAACCTCGGCAAGGACAACAGGTCGCCACCGCCACAGCGGCATGTACATACACATCATCACACCCACGTGGGTGTCGGACTAGGTGTGGGTTATCCCCTTTTGCCGGGACAATACCCCGCTCCTTACGGAGGTAAGCCTCTCGTCAGACCCTGACAGTAAGGCGACCCGCGGGATCCAGCAAAGCGAAAACCGAAAAGAGAGAAATGCTTCGTTTCCTTTTTATCTTTTTTTTTGTTTTTTTTTTTTTTTTAGAAAGCAAAAGAGACGATACAGTTGAGAGAAAATGTGGAGAAAGAACGTGGAAGAGAAATCGTCGCACTTTAAAAAAACTATTGAAAAACAAATATTGCAAAGAAAACGAAAGAGAGAGAGACGAGAAAGAAAACTGCTCGAGTGAGGAAGCATAAGAGTGAAACGCATGCGAGTACCCGTTAGGACAAATGCGTTTTCGTTGTGTCATTGACTACTTAAACTCTGAGAATTGATGATAACGACGATAACGCGTGTTAAGAGAAACATCGTTTTTGCGACTGTCCTTTAAAATTATCGTGCGTTTCTCAAACGATGGAAGTTATTGTGTGTCTGACGACGAAGGTTTTAGGATTATGGCGTTTAAGATTCAAATGTATGTTAGGGATCGACTTAAGTGCTGCAAGTTATGACCGTAGTTCGATATACGTAAGCGTTTATTGGCGACGTGGATCTTTTAATCGAACGAAATTAATAACTGGCCTCTTTTTTTTTTTTTTAAGTGAGCAATGCAATACGACTTGTAACGGCGTTTTTTAAACATATACGTTCGTTGACTGATGTGTTCTCTATTCGATGTCGAATTGAATAGCACGAACCGATTTTGTAACGATGAACAGATATTTTTGATTTCGAGACGAATTCAGACGACGCTGTCGTTCGACAAAAACGGGTAAACTCGGCCAGATATTATTTAGAGCCTGAGTGTATTTAAAACCGTACACCATATTGGTGCATCAAAGATGAAAGAAAAGAAAATAAAACGCGAATCCTGATCTTGCAACAAGGAACTCGTACGGCCGGAAAGCCCTCTCCGTTCGAGAGACGATCCGCGCGTCGAGTCCCCATTGAGGTACTATTTTATTACCAGACCAATAGGAGACGATGTTTCTTTTTTTGTACAAAAGAAAAAAAAAGATTAAAGAGAAAAAAAATTGATTGAATCGTTATTACTACGTGGGGGACTCCAGTCGGGACCCGAAATGGATGCTGTAAATAATTTATCTCTTCGACTTGTACATTCTTCACAAGCGCGAGAGACGAGTGAGAAAATGCGGCTCCCTCGTGCTGTAACGTTGCATTTTTTTAACGTGTATACCTGATGTTGCGGGTGCACACACGTGTTTTCTCCACTACAGACCTCTAGATTGACAAATTGAAAATTATTCTTCGACGAAAACTTTTGAGAAGGAAAAATATAAAGTGTTGAAAATATATAAATTTGCAAATTAAGAAAAAATATTGTTTTTGTTTTGTCTCACTGTTAAATATAAATGTGTTGTGATACGGCATATATTTCTCCTCATTTTTAGTAACTGTATTCGAGAAAAAACGTGCGATACCCGAGACTAATATGTACGTATACATATATACATATTTACGAGTAGCGACCGACTGAATATTTTGGAAATATTTGGAGTATAAATGCGTAGATTAGCTATATATAATTGTAAGCTGTGTACCGCAAAAGTAGGGCGCAAGTAGGGATTAGACGTATAGTTCAGACTGTGATAATTATTTATCGTGCTTCTTTCCGGGACGGGGAAAAAAAGATATAACAGAATTTTATGATTCAGACTGCGCGACCTTATCTGGGTGGTGGGCGTTCGCGTGTACAGTAACGACGACGATAACGACCTCATCAAGCTTGATACCGATGCCAACCGCCGATGTAATATTGATTGCGGCATTACACGAGGAAAAATGCAACCCTTAACCGACTGTTACAAATAATGCCAAGTCTTATTTACAATTCGGCACTCGGGCAGTATTTACGGTCATTCCTTGCGCATATAAAACTCAATTCTATATTATGCAATCTGTTTTTGTATTATGTATTATTAATTAACACTTTACTTATCGCTCGCAAATGAGGCGAATATCTATTTTTCATTTATTAGTACTCGGTTTTATCGTTTGATCGATAAGCGCCGCTAGTAGAAAAAAAAAGTCTATTGATAGATTTTTAGTAAAGTGTTAATGTGAAAAAATAATAAGAAAAAAATTGATATATACGTGGTACACATGCGATTATAGAAAAACGATCTCAAGTATAAGATGCCTGTAAGTACTGCCGATTAAATTCTTTTTAATTTGTAATGTTGTATTCTTGCGATATGTAATTCGTATCCCTTATATATTATACGTATATATATATAGTAGAGATTATTATATCATGCGCGGTCAGGAGAGATAGTTCTCCTCTACTTCTTCTTGGCCGTCTTCTTCTACTTCGCGCCGTTCTTCTTTGGCCTCCGTCAATAGCGAAATTCGACTCATATATAGCACAGTTACTTACCGATCTTTTTGTCGATGTGACAATATTATAGTAATACATATGGTAAGAGGAGTCAAAGGAGAAACTAACTTCTTCTGACTGCGCACGATATGATGCATTCTGCTATATAAAAAAAAATCCTTCGTTAGACGCCGATAGTCTTCCATGAAAGCTTCTTTTGCAGCAAGATTTTTTATAGTTTGTAATTAATGCAATTTTGAGTTCAGTCGCGGATAAGCGTCACGCTTTTCTCCACGAGAGTGTTGTTCGGCACTTTTGTAGTGTTTTAATGTGTATATTGATTTTTTGGAGGTTAATCTTGAAGAAAAAAGAACACAAATTATTGCATTATATAATCTCTCCTGCAATAATTTCTTCGATTAAATTATCCATTATGTAGTACCTTTTTGTCCTTTGTTAAGAATCCTTTGGTTGCCGATTCTCTATTCATTGCAATGATTTTACGTGGCGATGAAGCGAGAAAATATATGCGTAAAAATTCTGCAATTTACGTTACAATAAAAGTAATTTTGTTTCTAATGTTATTGTAAATTGCGATAGTTGTTGTGAACATTGAATTACAATATTGTAGTAAATACATCTGAGCCATACGAGCTTTCATTGCTTGCCTATATTCATATATGTATTATTTTTGCTGTTAACTCAACGACACTCTCGTATATGAAAAAAAAAAAAAAAAAACGAACGCTATTCAGCGAACTTAATTGACCAAGTGTACGCTTAACGGAGCCAACACTGCCAGGACTCTCGTGTAAACGGGAGAAGTCCGCAAATCACGCTAGGGAATGCATTATTTAAGCTGCTGAGCAGACCGAACGCAATATTGTTGTCAACACAAGTTATTTGATTTTTTTGTTATTATAGTAACATCGATATACGAATTGCTTCCAACTTATGTTGCCAATAATGTTACGCCGGTCTAAATCAGGCCGGAGATATAGGCGCGAGATCATTTTGAGACAGCAAGCGAGATAGAGAGAAAATTGCGCTTTAGATGCACGCCACTTCGTGCTTTCCCGTTACTCCTCTCAGACACATATCCTTCGTAATTTCCTCTCGGTAGTGATGGAAATAGATTGGTGTTTAAGTATTTCGAAAAAAATATACGGGTTTTTCTTCGATCGAGATCGAGCTAGAGGACGATGACGTTTTCTGAATCAAAGTTTGTTGACGATCGTCTCTTGGCAACTCTTATATTCAATGTGCGATATTTATATTCACGAAAAAAATAAAATAGATTCTTTGTTCTCTTCTTCTATATCTTAAATTGTAATTTATCAAATAAAAGCGTGACTTTGCTTTCCTGCTTTGGATAGTTGGATATCTCGTTTCCTCTCGTCTAGTAACAGGGTCCGATATTCTATTCGAGTTCTCAACCTCTTCTCTCAGTTCTTTGCACATCAGTTTGGATATCACGCCTGTATATTGCATACGCGAACGATGATAATGCAAGGAAGGTTGCTTTCTCAGCCGACGGCCGAGAAGTATCTCGGTCTCTCGCTTTCGATCCTTTCGCATAAATTTCGATCTCGGATACCGCGGGTCGCCACCGTTTCCCGAACAGCAATGACAGAATCGCGCGCATTCGTTCTCGCTCTCGCGCGTTTAGTAGGCTCCTCAGAGTTGATCGTGACGAAAAATTAATGGCCTGCTGTGTGTTGCAGCCGCAGTGCTGGCGAGTCAGCAGGCCGCCGCGGTAGCTGCCTCGGTGATCTCGCCATTCCCGCCCAAGTGACCCGCGGCCCCCGCCCCCGTTCTACCCGGCGGAACCGCCGGAGGCAGCTCCGCCGCACAGGCCCACCATACGCATCCGGCGGCGGCAAGCGGCGCGTCCGGTGCGGGACACCCGCACGGCACTGCCGCCGCCGGCGGCAGGCAGCCATAGGAGACGTATGAGCGAAGCGAGTTGTCGACCAGATTAAGACCAAGGTGTAGCCGATAAAGAGGATGACGACAGATGGAGTAGGGACCCCAGGGTATTAGCCGCATTAGTGGCTGAAGCTGTTCTTCATGTGCTCTGTCGAAAGCTGGGATCAAAGCTGGAATCTTGGAAGAGTTAATCGAGATATTAGAACAGTGACGCGATGACTGGCGTGACTCAAGATGTTCCTTTTTCTTTTAATACTTAAGAGTTGAAAATGGTATTAAAAACCGTTTAAACAAGATGACGTAAGAAATGATGAAGTTGAGAATGTAGCCAATTGAATGAAAGTAAAATTGTTTCACGCGTTGTTTGTTTTCACGAGACCTCAACATGGGTTGTCTCGTAATATTCTAATATTCTCTACTGATTAAAAACATCCTAGATTCATTGAATTGTTTTAAGACTGTGACGATACTAAAATGTTTGGTTAAAATAAGAAAATAAAGATTTTCCAAATTATCAAGTTTTTGAGGAAACGAATAAGAGACTGATCGACGCACAAATAGAATGTTCTCTCCTTCTCCTCTTATTCCCTATTTCTTTGTGTAGAACTGTATTTGTCTATTGTGAGCGTAGATTCAACGAGACGATCGTTAGCAAGCTATTCTGCAGCGAGATGATACAGAGATCTATCGAATCGATATTCGCTTTACAAGAGAACGAGTTTTCTCTTTGGCTTTAGTAGCGAGCGTCGCGACGCCCCCATTGTCTGTCCGCGAGCCTACCACAAACGAAGCCAGATTGCTGGATATCCTTCGCGTGTACATAGTGTATAATTTAAAAAAATAACACGTATCACACACAAAACGCGTAGTGTACAGACGTCTTTGGCTAGTTTTAAGATTAAGCGATTATATAATGAAAGAGAACTCGATCTTGGTTCGAAGATCGAAATCTCTGATTGTTCGCGAGATGAGTGTCCTCGAAAAAAAAAAAAAAATATCACGCTTGACTCTTTTATGACTCATTCTAGCGTCTAGTCCTAGACAAAGCTTGTCCAAATAGGACTAAATAGCGGAGAATCTGCTGATATGTAACTTTTGACTGAGAAGTAGAGGGATTCGTATCCCATTCGAAGTTTTAAAATAGGCCAAGTAGGATCCAGTCCGTACCGAGACGAGGTGGGACACTCGCGATGACGATCGCGAGGAGCAGGCGTCTCGTTAGACTGAACCGCGCGAGGAACGGCGTTGTCGACGCTGTCCTCGCGTTAACAGGACCGCGCTGGCACAGTAAATAAAAAAAAAAAAAAAAAAAAAAAAAAACAAATTTACAGAGATCGTAGATTTAATCATGCACTCACACGTGCGAGCGCGGCTCTGCCTCCAACTCTCGAGCATGTGTGTCGAAAAAGTAGAGTTTTTATCGAGCGTAGAAGCTTAGAAGCGACTATGTGCGCGCGTGTATATGAGAGTGTGTGTGTGTGCATGCAAAAAAAATGAAAGAAACTAGCGATCATTTAACGATATACGATGAGATGAGAATAGCGAATTTTTTTGTGTGCGTCGACTGCCTTGTACAAGCATAATGCGTGCGTGTGTGCGTTTTCGCAATGTACGGAGAAACTCGATGTCGATGTATTTTATTGTAAAGAAGTAAACATTTGTGTAAGAATTTATGCGAGCGCAGAATTTTGTAGACAAAACCAATTGTATAACTCGCTGATAATTTATCTCTTAGGGAAAATGAAAATGTTTATTGCGTATCGGTCGATCCTCTCCCCCCATCCCCCCTCCCTCGTCACTGATGTCGATATAACGCGATCGATGAAAGAATTATACGTCTCCTTACGAGACGTAGTGCACGAGTTAGTCGGAAGGACGACAAAAGAAAAAAGAGTAAGAAGAGAGATGACACGTAACACGATAATTCTAAATAATTAAGTGACGTTAAGTGACTGTAAATTCGATGCTAGAACGCTATTTGTTTACTACGATAATGGTAGTCAGTGATGTGCGAAAGTTAGGGAAAAAGGGACATGAAACAGGACGTAGAGGAGAGCAAGGGCGAGAAATTTACAAAGTGACTAATAGGGGCGAGAGAGACACACACACACGTACGATTACTTATACATATACATCTACATTACATATATATATATATCTATGTATAAAAATCACATAATAATAATTGTTCAGTAATGACTATCATCATCCATTTTATATATATATATATATACATATTATGCGCGCGGTTATTGATTATTAATTATATTATTTTATTACTATTGTCAGATGTGTGACGTAGATAGATAGAGAGAGAAAGAGAAAAAGATGCGGTAAGAAATTTTATCGGGCAGTGTTTGCAAATGCCAAATCAAAAACAAAAGAAAAAAAATACAAACAATCGATGATGCGTTTTTCATACAATGGAGAACAAAAACTATTGAGGAATCGGAATAGAAGAGTGGCAGAATGCGATACACGCATTTTGCCGAACGTATAAAACGCATAAACGAAACTATGATAAAGACGCGCGCACATACTTACGACAAAGTGCGTGTGCTTCTCTATGTGTATCTGTGAGAATGAGTGAGTGGATTAGGTGTGTGTGTGAGAGAGAGAGAGAGAACAAATGGTTGAAAGAAATAAAAGTAATCCGCCTCAGTTTTAGTGAGGCGTTCAGCGGACAAAAGGGTGGGCTTTACAAGAAATAAATACTGGTGCCGCGCTGTGATTTTTGTAAAAAAGAAAAAAGCAAAAATAATAAAAAAGCGAGGTGAAACCGAGCGAGAGAGCGCACCAAAGATCTTCACGAGCCCAACAAAATAAGAAAACAAACGGGGAAAAAGAAACATGCAGAGAGATAGCCCTGAGTACCTGGATCCTGCCCTGTCCCGCGTCTGCCTCCGCAAGCGGAAGTGCAAAGAAGAAAGATACACGAGAAGCGAAGAATGAGAGGCCGAGCGAGAAAGAGTGCTGCGCTGCGTCGTTTGATTCTTGATTCAAAGAGATTGTATAGGCTGTAAAATGTATTCGCTTTTAATAAGAAAGAAAAAAAGAATTTTAATATAGATCGTTATAATCGCTAATTAGAAGATATATATATATATATATATTGAGAAAGAGAGTGGTTAAAAAGAAAAGAGAGATAGGGTCGTCCGCCTCGCAGCGAATATGCAGCCCTCGTAATCGGAGAGCTTTATTGTACCTAACACTCGAGTCGCACGTTACCGGAAGACAACGGGTCGCATTCTCGTGATTCGAGTAAGACGGGCTCTCGCCCCTGCACTCCTTCTATCTCCTGTCCGCCCTTAAGGGAGAACAGGAAATCTCCCGAGATGCGCACTCGCCTACGTGTAATAGGGAGCGAATGTAATTAGCAATCGGAGGCAACTTTCGTGTCTCAGAGTATGACACTGTAGTGAGTACTACGCATATTTGCCAGGACATTGCATAATTGATTACGAGTATTGTGAACAAAAGAGAGATAGAGATATCAAGAGAAACAGGATAGAGAAAGATGACGAATAGATGCGAATATGCGTGTGTACGTGTGTGCGCGTGTGAGAGAAAGGAATTGAACGAGCGACGTAGATGAGAGCGAGTGATGAGCAAACGATGCGAAAGAGAACCGAGACATAACATAATAAACAAGGACCCTTATTCTCGTCTCCTTTTTTTTAGAATGATAAAAATAGTGAGTCGTTGCGCTTTATATATTATACATCTCGAGTATATGAATATACGATTAAAAAAAAAAAACATAACGTACAGAAAGCAGGTACAGAAGAAAAAAACACATGCTGGCATCTTGTCGTTAAATTGTAAGATATTGTGTTCAAACTCCAGAATGTACTCTGATCCCCTTCCTCAGACTACTATATTAAATATATTGTGCACTATGCTCCAACTTGTCCATACAAATAAATATATTAAAAAATCTCAAATATACGTTTGCTTTCATTTTAATTACCTTGTGCGCAAAATTTGTCCTCCACCTGTAACAAACTTGTTCCTATCACTTTTCGTTTTTTTTTCTTTTCGAACAGGTCTATATTATAACATAGTTTTCAGATGATGACATAAATACTTAAAATATTTGTAAAATTATAATTTTATCATTTTTTTTCTACATTCCTTCACTGTTAATTTAAAAAAAAATTCATAAAGCGCGTTCAGCGTTAAAATTCTACGATGACAATTCTGAGAAACAATAAAATTGTGTTTTGTAAAGTGTCAGAATGTTTTATCGGCATGAGAATAAATTTAAAATTTAAAGAATTTTTTATCTTACCTCTGTTTAGCGGTGTAATCAACGCCAAGTATAAGACGTCTTGTTATAGGGGATGAATCTCACGCAGCTGTTTACCGCTAAATACGTGTAAGATACAGATCGTTGTATAACTTATCATGTAATAGCAGCAAATGTGCTATGTATATATGCGTATAGTATATGCATACATACTTTGTGTGCCATCAACTGCGCATGCGACATATGAATTATTATACATATGTAAGCACTATTATCGCTGTGTATAATACGTACTGATGAGATGAGGTTATGTTTGGTTATTCCAAACATGCGAGATAGACTGGTGTATGGACGGATTATTGAAACGAGAGTCATTAAAAAGTCAAAATCAAACCAAACATAGGAGTGCATGAGAGAAGCAGATCCAATGTTTACCACATTTTGACATACGTTTGCGCTGTGATTGTCTTCTGAGCTCATGTGTATATTCTGTATTTTTTTTTTGTTTATAAAGTATATTTTGTGAAAAATTTTATGGAACAATTTTTCCACGTGCAGATACTAGTGTATGGGATAACATATAAGTGAAAAATGGACGAAATTAATTACAAATTAAAATCAAACAATCCTGCTTTGATATCACACGTAAGTAGTGCAGTACATAAAATGCTTAACATACTTTGCATAGCTATTATTATCATATTCAAATATTTGTTATTGCTATTTATTATTTAACAGGTAATATCCAAAATGATTGAAACAATCAAGAAGCAGTTAGAGGGCGAAGAGACGGATATTTCAAAAGTAAATTTTTATTTTTGACGATTGTTAATATATTTTAGTTTACATATATAAATTTAATGTTATCCATTTTTTATAGATACCAGAGTTTAAATTACTTTCATCAAAATGCAGCAGCAATGATTTTATAGTCAGCACATCTGCGTGTCAAGCACTGGTTGTTCTCGTTGAAATTGGATTGTGGGATGTCAAGTCTGCATTATCAACCTTTATGGCATCTTTATCTTCCACATGCACATCAAATATGTATGTATTAAATAAGACAATTGCTACTAGTATGTACGCACGTATCTACGTACTTATGTACTCTTGTTCTCTTAGTTTTGTATCACTGTTAAAATTGCAGAAATTATCAGGCAATCACTGTGGCTATGAGTCGACTATTGATATTAGATTGGAAAGCGTCAAATGAGTATATTCATTATACGCTTGAAGCGCCTACTCAACATCCACTTATTACAATTCTAAGTCACGAAACACGCAGCTGGAAATATGTGTTAAATCAAATGAATCTTATTATGCATTATCATGACAAAGAGTACGTTGTCATCAAATCATTATTATATTTGCTCATATAGCAATGTATCTATATTTCTTTACATATACAGTTTTCATAAAACTCTACAAAAATGCAATTCATAAAAATACAGTAAATGCAAAAAAAGTGCAGAATTTTATCGATTTCTATCATTAAATATTATTCTCTGTTTTTTTGAATTTCAGTGTCATGGAACAAAGCACTGAGCTGTTACGACCGGTATTTCTGTACATATTGTGCAATCCTTCCATGGATTTGAGCGAGAGTTTTAGACAGGAGGCTTGGCAACTAATAATTAAATCTAATCGCACATTTGATTTGCAGACAGAGATATTACTCTGGTTGTGTACAAATCGTCTAGAAGTTTGCGTCGACGCAAATTGTCGAGTGCTCGAACTCGCAAAGTTGTCATTGCTGAAAGGAAACAAAGAATATTACACGACATTGATACCTCTAATTGCGTCTTTAACAATACAGCTTTTAGAATATGGACACGAACCAGTGCAAAACTTTTGCACAATATTGGATTTGATTGAAGACTGTGATAATTATATAGGAAATATCACGATAGTGCTGATGACGGAAATAATCTTGATATGTCCGGCGGCATACTTATTTAATGCCATTCAGATATGTGAGTGTTTTTTAACGTTTATATTTTAACGTTAAAAATTAAGTCGTAATGTTTCATTCTCAATTTTATATAAATTCGTTTAATGTATAGGTACAATTATCGTGGACAAAATGCCGTGCAACGTGATATTATTGAACGCGTTAACAGCTGCTTTGTTAAAATGGTTGGCTTATCCGTCATTGCTATGTTCCGATGCACTAATATTAGCAAGAAAATTGGTACTGAGAACAATGGTAGAAAAAAAAGTGGACAAAGATGACGATAGTTATTCAAACAAAACCCTACGTATATTCAGCTGCAGCAATAGATATATCCAGTGTTATACAGAACTCATCTGCAATCTGTATTCACTAGAAGGGGACATTCTGTCGTGGTTGGATGAATTGTCGCTTGCACCGATCGATGTGCGATACATGTGCAAACTGATTTTGTGCGGAATCTTTCTGAGCTACGATGAGCCCCTTGTTGTGCAAAAAACTTGCCACATCCTTGTGCAAATAGCAATGGAAATTAATTCTTTTGCGTCGCACGTGCTATCCTTGCTGTTGCACAAATTAACGAGATCTCATGACAGCTCCACGTTGAAGATTTTGCTGCTGGCTATTCCAAAATTCGCCATGTTTAAGGAAAATCTGCCAATCGTTATTCACACATTAGATACGCTGTTGAATAGTGGCAAGCCATTGAAATACTTTGCGATTGAACTCTACGTAAAAGCGTTGGAAAAAGAATCGCGTTGCTTTCGCTTTCTGTCCGCCGCTCTGATGGATACCATGGAAAATGATCGCAACTGGCATTCAGACGTGACATGCGTTCGGGCGATTAAATATATTTGCGAGAATCGCCCCGAGCATGGTGAAGAATTTGTACCACTGCTGTCGCAAATTTTTAACCGATGCTCCGATCAGAATGGCGGTGCAGCTACTGCGCTCGCACTCAATAGCATTGCGGCTTTGTGCAGGGCTACGGTAATAGGTACTTTGTTTTAGATTTATATTAAGGATATTACACAGTATCTCGTAATGTTATTACTCTTTTTTTAATTTTTTTACACAATTTTCGGTCAAAAATCATCAAATAATTTATATCAAACCGTTCTGAGTTGATACAAATTATGATTTTACTTGGCAGGCATCCACTCAACCTGGAAGGTGTTAGCGCCGAAAATGCGTAAGGAGAAGCGCACAGTAGTTTTAGAAAGTCTGTGTGAGCTATTCGGTGAAATCCCATCCTATCCTTTTCGTACCAACGATGACTATGAACAATTCATCGTCGATATCGTAACGCATTTGTGGAGCTACACAATTTGCGAAGACGTGAAGATTGCGGAAGTGGCGCTTAAAGCGTTGAAGTCCTACCACTTGGAACGAGTTCCTCTAAGCGCTCTGCCGTCGATTTTCCGATCGGACGTCATGATACCTCGAGTGCCAGAGAAAATAGCTGAAAATGCTAAGTCAGAGGGTATGCAATATATACCGGGCGCTTGTTGGATTCAGATGTTAAAAAAAGTGAATAAGAACGTCATGTCAGCTGCCGGAGATCTTCTAATTGTCTACATCGAGAATGAATTGAGCAACTATAGGTCACAAATATACAAGTGGCCCAGAGGAGAGCCTCAAAATTATAAATATCTGTCGGAAAAAAGTGTGATAAGAGCCGTCGGTGAGCATTTGAGGCGAAGTGACAAAATGGATCCAAGTAATCAGAGAATATTAGTAGAATGTCTGCGTATATTGGCTTATAAGTACAAAAAACCATTACCGAATATAAATTGGGATTTTTTGAAGGAAACTATGAATATATCGAAAGAGGCTAAGGAATATAGTCTTTTTATCGCGAGCCGCCACTCTCAGATTTCGCAGTCGGCAAAATTATTGACAGAAAGTATTTTGTCAACGTACACATCTACGTCGGAAATCGGTCAATTGTTAGTGAACGAAAAACACTTAATACTTTATTCGAATTTGGACGAGTTGTGCCAAGCCATTCAGCCGAGTAATCTGAGAACGTTTCTTGAAACCTCTCTTAATTACGTCGTTAACGAAAATTTACTCAAAGATGAAAAGTTGATCGATTTATTCAATCGTATTATGTCTTCGTATATCGTCGCTTTGAAAAGCGATGCGATACAAGTAGGAAATCGAACGTTGTTGTCCAATATGTTGGGACAAATATTGGAAAGAGCTGATTTGACGTCCGAACGTTTTGAAAAATACGTGGCAGCTGTGACGGAATTGTCAGTTAAAGACATTGAAAGAATGACATCGCCCAGCATCTGGTGGGAAATAACGCCGAAAAAATTGAAGAATGCCATCACCATTAGAACTTCGTTAATATTTAGGAGAGATGCTGGAACATCACTCATTTGGTTGTTAAATGAACTTATCGATGTAGTTGCATCTAATATTGAGTGAGTATTACTGGCGCAAATATAATAGATCTAACAGTTTTAATAGTTAACTAAATAAAATTCTTCATTTTCTGTTACAGGATGCAAAAACACTTGTTAAAAAGTATACAAAGAGTTCAGATTGATATGAGATCGGGTAAATCGTGCGATCTTGGCTCACAAAAAGACTGGATTCTGGATTTTATGAGATATATCGATACGCTTATGACGGAACAAGGAAAAGATGAAAGTATAATCTTTTGCTGTGATATTCTATTTCTCACAGTTATTTGTTTTTCCGGCATGGATTGCTTGTTGTCGAAGAAAGAACTGCTAATTACTTCGCGAGATATTAGAACACGATTGTTCCCACAGGCAATCTGTATACTTGCCGACAGACAAATTTGGAAGTCCATAACTCGTCAGGTATTTGTAAATATATATGATATCAATATATTCTCCATGTGTGTGTAACAGATATATTTGTAATTTTATATTTTAGCAATTAAAAAAATTATTTTTACACGTCTCGAGTATTACGACATTTACGAGACTTCTGTCACAAAACATTACTTCATCGTTTATAATTTTTTTTAGATTATGAAGTGGCTGAATCACATGAGAACCAATTCTGTACCTGATGTATATATACTTGCATTTCAAAGCGCATTGATTTTATTAAGATACGAAGAAGACTATAACTCACAATGGACAAATTATTTATCGGTTAAAACTTATATTAATATGTAACTTAAAAAAATGTATATATATACACACACACACACACACATACATGTGAAATATTTTTATATAAAAATTGAAGTTTCTTTTGCATTGAATTACTTATTATTTTTCTCTCTTACATTCTATTTAATAAGACTTACGTTCTGGGAAGAGCCTAAGGAAGCCACCAGCGATTTTTTTTTTTGATGTGCCGTTCTGGTAATCTAGCCCAAGTGACAGCGACGTATGACTTATTTCGTCTCTTTGTTTTATCTGATATTGCTGCTGTCTTACTGTTATGCCACCTAACTAACGGAGGCGCTGTTGGTCTCCATTACAGCACGAAAATACCGATTAGCAGTTTCACTACAAAAAAGTTATTCTGTTTACCAACACAAGTACTAATACAATAAAAAATATCTATAAAATCGTTCAGTTGATATAATAGATCGAGTTAATAGAAAGAAAGATCACACAATTGTCCATTCTTCTCATTCTTATAGCGTTTTGCTTCAGGATCACAGATTTTTATAGATTTTTTTGTCTTATATAAAATCAGTCATTAATTAATAAAAATCAATCATTAAACATATGTATATATAGTTGTTAGAGAAGTAAAAACTTCATGTATTTTTTTTTTAATTATTCACACAAATTAAATTCAACGTTGAAGTTTGTTTTTTCTAAGGAACTGGTACATGAAAACAAAAATATCAAAAAATAAACTTATTTAAAAACGTACCTCAATACATAAATTTTATTAAGGTATACATATATGTTAATTTATTGTTTTTTTTTTCTTTTTAATGATAATATATGTTACCTTATCTTTATCTGCTTACAACGTAGATCGAGTTTTTGTATGATATTCAATTGCCGAATCGATTCACATTGGCTCTATTATAAAATAGAACTCATGTACATATTTACAGTATTTACATCATTCATTACGAATACGTACATATAATTATGAATTATTTAACTAAAAACAATTGCACATTTGGACGTCGATGTTGGTTACAGGTGGGCCTTTCAAGCTACCTGAAAACTTAATCATTTAGTAGATTATGTTGAAAAGAGAGAAAATAAAAAAAACGCACAGAGTAACTTTACTAAAATAATAGAAAGAATATATATATATATATAATTTATGATCTCGCTATTTAATAATATCATGAGTGCAAAAAAGATTCATGTTTAAATAGATCGAAGTAGATTTATCTAATTTGATTTATTTAATTTTTGTGATAAACACATAAAAATCCAATTACCCGAGAACTATTAATATAATTTTTATCTTGCATATATAAGATGGAAACTAATTTATAACCCTTTGTGCTTGAATATATGTATATATATATATAATGGAGATCTTGAATGCATATAGATATTGCGATATTACAAAAATCACACCATAATATATACATATAGTGCTGCAAAATCGCAAAAATACTACTCTAAAGGGATAGATTCTAAATCTGATATTAACTTTACCTCACGAAAAAATTTCAAGAGAATTTATTTTTCGTCACAGGTTTTACAAGAGATTGTAGTTTGTAGATATTTTAGGTAGTTACACTTCAAGTGAATAAACTACAATTTTTTAAATATTTACTCCAATTAAAATTAAGTGATCATCTCTGTATCTGTGAAACTATACACTCTCTAAAAACAATTTCTTTATTTTTTATCATCTCACATAATCCGTAACCATTACTATTAATTCGATATTTTTTAAGAAAACTCGAGATCAAATTACTCTGTAAAAAGTAAAATATTCATACCTACTAAGACATCCGTCAATATAAAAATATTGTATACTGCTAAAGAATTAAATTTAAATATGCCTACAGCACAATAGTTTTTTTTTCGTGCTAGATCGTCTGCGACGATTGACAATTTTTTAACTTTCCATTTTATGATTGATCAATTCTGGCGCTGACATGCAATCTAGCACGAAGAAAAGCATCACGTATTGCAGACTTTATAGTTTCACAAATATATTCCAATTGTCTTCTATTTCTATTTAGTATGGATAGAGCTGCAAAACATCACATTTTACAAATTGTTTTTCTTACAAAATTGTACACACAATATTAAATTTGTTCTATCTTATAACATCTTAATGTATACAATGTTATTATGAACATAATTGTTCGTGACGAAAAATGAATTCATTTATTATCAACCACGTTTACTTTCACTTTCATTTCCACACACTGTTACAATGAAACGATCACAATATTTAGTTCAATAATTTACATATTCACATCTCACACAGATCTCTATTTTATCACATTCATATTTGCCATAATTTTCAATATTGTTTTTATTAATTGTTTTATATAGAGTGCATAATTTATATTATTTATATATATTATATATATATATATATGTATTTTTTAACTAGATATCTTCTGCCAAAAATGGTAATTCACAGTTTTTTTATACAATTTTTTATATTAATTGCTAACAAGTTGTAAATCTTAAAGCTCTCTGGGATATAACTTCAGTCATATTGATGTATGACGTCAGAAATGAGAAATTATATGAATTTTTGTTTTGCAAAATTTTATGGCAAATTTTATCAATTAAAAGCTTTTGAATACTAAGTGACATGCAAAAAATATTCTACTTCGATGTAAAGTTGCAAGACTTCTAATATCATACCACGAATATAGCTGCAGAAATATCCAAGAGCCTTAAATTCATTAATTTTTTAGAAATAATAGAAAGTAAACGATAATTGCATAGTTTTGCTACACCTGAAATACTTGTCATCAAATACTTGTCATCAAATGACAAACATTTCAAGTACAAAGGGTTAATATCTTTCTAGCGGATTTCATTATAGCATATGTAACATATTGAGTTTTGCATTGAAAAAAACAATTATTAACAAATTTAAACTCATCGAAATTAATAATTATCTATATGTTAAAATATTCGTGAAATTTGTAAGTATTTCTTATAATCCACTTCTTTCATTGATTGCCTCTACTGAAATTAATAGTTGGAATTTGTTTTATTTTTTTAACAACTTTGCATAAAATCAACTAAACATGCGTTAATCTATATGTCATTTCAGACAGCTTTATATCCTCTGTTCAATATTGCTCCCTTACGTTATAAAGTCAGACAGAGTCGCTGAAAATCTTCTAAACTGAACTGGTTAGACACATTTTCAATTTACAAACGCTAAACCATTCTTAAATTTTGATGTTTCACAAGCATACATATTTTCTTAACAATGTCATATTATATATGTCATATATTACATTCGTTTAGTTTTGCGAACGGCATGTGTGATTTGATGCACAGACATACTTTTGTATCTGGTAACATCATAATAAATATCAGAAGAAAATAAGTCCAAATAAAATTCTAGCATTTCTGTGAAATAGAGATTGTCGTAAAGCAGACTCTTTTTATGTCTTTAAAAAAATACTACTTAATTAATATATTAATTAAAATGTGCTATTTTATATGCAGTCTTTCGATCCAATTAAAAATTTTAAAAAACTCTTATTTATTTTAAGAACGTAAAAAGTAAGATGTGATGTGTTTTTGGACTTATATCCTTCTCGAATAACAATATTATTGCCAAAACACTCGCAAAACAAAAGAAGCACATGATGTAAATTTGATACTATTTTGATTTTCATACTAGAGAGCAATATGTACACAGCGAACCAACATCGATCAGTCTTAGAATTATAGTAATTAATAAAATACGGTCTTATACACATTGCAAAAAATATATAAATATAGAAGAATAACTAAACTCCATAATTATTATGTGTGCCATAATTATTAGTCGCTAGTCATAATATTATTATAGGCCCCCTTGTGTGTGTGTATGTGTGTGTAGAAAATTGAACATAAAATCGATACAAGCTGTCTCATATTTTATACTGGACTTATATTGAGTAAATAATGCACAAAATCTTGCAATATGCATTTTTCTTGTAAAATAGATATCGTAAAAAAAACTTTTTTACAACTATCGACACAAAAGTGCTGCGTACCTCTGTGTAAGTTGTAAATATTGATTAGATTAATTATATAATTACTATTTAGTTGGCAAATGTGTTTTTTCACTGTGTAGCCTTTCCTTCGCAGGAACTACTCAAGAGTCTTTGTGACATTACATCGTTAACAATTAATATTTATTAAAAACTTTTCATTAGCTTAGATAATTGAAGTCTCAAGTCACTGGATCTATGTCGTGCACAAACGTTCACAACACAGCACGTAACATGATAAAGTCCCAACCCCTACTATATTCAAGATTGTACTTGATATATTACATAAACAATTTATTTATTTAATCCTTAGATACCTCTGTAACATCATACTCATAGAGAAACGAAAAAGTAGAGAAAACGTTAAAAACTCGGATTTTATAACATATGATATGATGACAATGGAATATGGATGATGGAAATTAATAAAAAGAAATAAAAATAGTTTCAATATGTACACATTTTTGTTTTTTACTTATATTTTTGCTTATATTGTTATTATTTTTTCGTTTTTTTATTTAACTTGACAAACAAAATACCAAATAATTATAATGCATTTGACGTATATATTTTATTTATATATTTTTCATATATATATTTTTTGTTTTTTTTTTTTTATTCTGGATGTTTATTTTGTTTAAAATAAAGAGACCCTTGAAATATTTTTTTTTTACTTGCGTATTTGAATATTGCCGATTTTGGGTATCTAAGGGTCAAAATATCTCATATCGAAGTCACAAACTAAATCACATTTTTTCATAACACATGCATGAAAAATGCATTAACAACGGAAATAAAGATCTTTTTTGGAAATAAAGATTAAAGTCATTAAAAGAGAATTAATGATATAATATAATAACGTAATAAAGTTTTAAAAGAAACTTTAGATAAAATGAGAGAGAAATTATCTAGAGAATTAAAACGAACAATAATCATCACGCCTCCGAGTTAATCTACGTATGGCAATGTTTTAAGTGCTATCGTAAGACACTTCTTCGAATATATAAAAAATTTACACATTCTTAATAATTATTAAAAATGTACGCAGCGTATTATATATATAGTATGTATACTTATGTGAGAAATTGAATAAAAATAAACAGTAGAACCAGCGCAATGTAGACTTCAGATTCAGCGTTCATTGTCGGTGACTTTAAATCTTTCTTACGTCATTATCACGCCATTGTACATTATGTGCTGTACATCGAGCACAATAAAACACATCGACAGCTGTAAGCTAAAATCGACACTAAATAATTAAAGTTCATAATTTTGCATAATTATAACTATAATAATAATAATAATAATAATAAAAAAAAACAGACAGCAATGTTATGCCTATCATTAAGGCTGTCTTGTAATTCTGAATCAAGTTAAAAACTAGGATCGACACAGTGATGTATTTCTAGCGAGTTTAGTTTTCAAGATAGTCGAAAACCAAGCTCATCGAAATATTACACATTAGTCTCGATGATCGGTATTCAAGGTCGAATCTTATATTCTAGATCGGACTATAAATACCGGCCAATATCTTGTTAAAAAGAACGTAAAAGCACAGTTCCAGTCCCTAAACATTCACTATAATATCGCTGTAAGTACAGCGATCGGGCGACTGCGCCGAGTCATTTATCAATTAGTCCCGACCGCGGCAACAAAAGAGTCCAATGAGCACGATGGACGATCTAATGGGTCCTTATTTAGTTCTCTGTATTTACAGGCTCACGCGCGTGATGAATTCGCACGTGCTTGTTATGATTAGACTTGGTACCGCTGGACTTGCCACAGATGTGGCATGTGTACGGTCGCGCGCCCGAGTGCACTCTCAAGTGCTCCTTCAGATAGTACGAGCGATGGAAGGTCTTGTTGCACACGTCGCACGTGTACGCCTTGTTCTCTTCATGCTCCTTCACGTGTCGCAGGCAGTTGTACTTACGGATGAACTGTGCGCCACAGTAGTTGCATGTATACGGCCGTACATTTCGGTGGGAGTTCATGTGCGCCGTGTAATCACTGTGACGGTAGAACGCCGCGCTGCATTGATTACACTTGAACGGCTTGGTGCTGCGGGCGGCGTGAGTCCACTTGTGCAACTGCAGATTCCACTTGGTGCTGAACGACTTCGAGCAGACTTGACATTCGTACGGCCGTTCGCCGTTGTGAACGCGCATGTGCACCGCTAGTGACGATCGCAAGTAGATGCTATTACAAACGGGGCACTCGACGTTCTCATTTTCGCGCTGAGCGTCGGGCACGAATCGCCGATTGTGAGCACGACGCATATGACGCGTCAGGCTGGACATGTGGATAAAACGTTCGTTGCAGTACGTGCACGCCTTGGGTTTCTCGTCGTGCGTCTCTTTGTGCCAAGCAAGCTTCTTCTTTGTGTGAAACACTTCGCCGCAGTGACATATATAGTCCTTGAGCTTCTTCTTGATGTTGAGATGATGACGGTTTTTGTGCTGAGTTAAATTCGAATACCTGCGGAAGGTCTCGTTGCACAGACTACACTTTACTGGCGCGTTGCCGGTGTGACCATTGGTGTGTTCTTCCAATTTCTGCTTGGTAAGAAAGGCTTTGTCGCATACGGTGCACGGAAACGGTTTAATACCTAAATGTCGTTTCATGTGAAGTTTGAAGTTTTGCTTGCGATAGAAATACTTGCCGCACTGTCCACACTCCAACGGATGTATCTTTAGATGGGCGTTAAACAGCAACACTGACGGGAATTCCTCGTTGCATATCTGACACTTTGCGTTCTCGCGTATACGTTTGTTCACTTCGGCGATGTGCATGCGCCTGTGATGTAACTGCAGAGATTTTTCGCTATTGAATCGTTGATTGCATATTGTACAGGTCGCCTCGATATTCGACGGTAACGCCAAATTCTCACCGAGCTTTTGCTCACTCTCAGCCTTCGTCAGGCCAACTTCCGAATTAGGCTGCGGCGGCGGCTGCAGCTGATGCAAGAGTGGCTGCTGATGATACATCTGCTGCATATGAAGACTTGGCACGAACAGATCGTCGAACATGTTCACGCGATTGTCTAACAACTTGATATCTTTCATCTCCGGTTGATCCAATTGGTCTCTACTGCTACTGGGAATCGCTTCTTTGTGCACTGTCGTGCTGTGGACTCTACGCTCTTTTGGGCAATCGAACACCTCGTTACAATAGGAACACTTGAACGTCCGTTTGGTCGGTGTCTTTCGATCCCGGTCCAAAAACAGACTCGAAGTGAAGTGCGTTGCTAGCGATCTGCTGTCCAACAACGGTCCGCTAATCTCGTTGTCAGATCCTTCCGATTCTTCCCAGCTTTCGCGCGCCAGTAAGTCGTAAGAAGTGGACATACGTGAAGATTCTTGTCCCATGTATAACTACACAAATAGAAACCATGTACAGAAACATGTTACACAATAAATGTAATCTCTCATTTTTCTTTATGCATTCTACTTAAAAAAAAAAATTCACATATAATTTCTCTACAGATAAAATATAATAAATATAATATAAATAAGAATATATACAATAATATACGAACCTGCCACGTAGATTGTTCTGTGCATCCGTTGCTCTCTTGTTCTGACAATTCGCCCCTGGGTGGCATTGTTTCATCGGCACGCATATTAATACTTTTAACTTCTTCGTCAACACCTATTGCACCCTCGCTACTCGCCATAGATTGCTGGCTAGTCGCACTCACTGCCTTCTGAGATGAGTCACTTATAAATGTACTAGGAACTAATATTTGTAGTCCATCGAATTCGAAGACGTTCATCGGTCCAGCATGAGCATCTTCATTTATGTTGAGCAGTTCCATTGATTGTTTTTGCATCAGAGATTTGGTGGAGTGAAAGCTTTTGGGATCGGTGCTAGTTGTGGGATTGATCGATTCCGGTAGATTTAAGAGGCTTTGCGTTTTCGTATTTGTCGTCATGGAAAATGACTCGTGCATTAAGACGGATTGCTGCGAATGAATCGTAGGGAATGAACTAATGTGTTCAGTTATAACTGACTGATGATGGTACATATAACTATTCGATTCCTGAACTTTCTCAACATTTTGACATACCGTAGTATGAGCTGATGCTTGCTGCTGATGATCAGTCTTGATTTTCTCTTCGACCACGGAACAGTCAATCGGATCCTTCGCCGCCTTATCTACAGCTTTATCTACAACATTATTATCTACAGTATTACTGTCCTCGTCGTGACTTTCGCTATCACTGTCTTCCATCATTTGATGGAACGAATTTATGGACGTAGGTGAACAGGGTTTACTGAGATCTTTCCTAACTCTTAATACAGAAATACCGCTGATCGTGGACAACGGCGTATGCGACCTGACGCTACTTTCAGCATTCTCACCATATTTCACAAACGGCGTATGAGGACTGGGTATCTCCTCGATCTCCATGTCCGCTTCATCAAAGTTGTCTTCGTCAATTTTTTCATGCTCGTCATCATCCGTTATATCGTCGTCCTCGTCCTCGTCTTCATCTTCTTCGCGCACAATCGTTGCGTCGTCAAAACCGGTAGGATGATGCCATGCGCTAAGATTTTCACACGATCCCAATTCCGATCTGGTGCTATAACGGCGTGTGGTCTTGCAACTCTTCTTTCCCGCGACAGGAGAAGCTGGTGCTGAAAAACTATGTTTATACTTATACAAATCATTCTTTTCTAGCGTTTTTGGCTGATCATCCACTCGATCATCTACTTTCGGACACTCTTCATTGTATGATAAATAACGACAAGTCTTTTCTAACGTTCTCAATTCGTCATCCACATAATCGTTCGGGCACCATGCATTGTTGTCTTCTTGTATATCAGGCAATATGTGATCTTTCTCGTGAGAACCCGGAATAGTGACAACAGTATCATGGATCACACTCTCTTCCCTATTTACTAAAGGTTTCTCCTTTGCACTTGTTAATCTCTCCTCCTGATTGTTCTGCGCATCATCGCTTTCTTTCTGAAGTGAGGCATTATTAAGCTCTGTCTCCATTATAGTTATCAAACTCTCCAATCTTTCTACAGGATTAAGTTCCGGTTGAGCAGAGTCTTTCAGTGCCTCTATTACCGGATCTCTTGATAACGCGATATTACTATTGACACTGCTGCTGCGACTTACAGGTCTGTCATTACTCACCATTTCCGATTCATGTTCACAAATTATGGAGTCGACATCAGCTGTTTCGTCCTTCTTCTCTGACACACCGGCATACTCCTTCTCTAAAACCTGTTGTGTTTCCGATTGTTCAAAAATACGATTGTTCTGATTGCTCTGATTATGTTGCATATCCCCAGGTAAAATTTCACTCTGCTCCTCATCTACTATATCTGGCAACACACTTTCCACTTTGTCCTCATCGGCATTATCTATAGAGCGGGTAATTGTGATGGATCTAGAAATAGCATTAAATTCGCGCTGTACTGTATTTTCACCTGGTGATGTAGAACTTGGTGTCTGCTGTCCTCTACGATCAATCTCCAGTGAATTGTTATCGTTTTCCTCCCGTCTAACAGACGTGTCCTCATTCTGCAGCACAGGTGATGCTGGTAGGCTCACATCCGGTATGATTGGTCCAGGTTCGGGCTCATTCTCTGGCAAAATTTCAGGCAGGATCTGCTTAGGCTCAGGACTATTTACATGAACAGTTAGAGTGGTTCTGGCATTACTCTCTGCCGCCATGGTGACCACTGGTCGGATCCTAGTCTGGCCAGGAACAGCTGCAACTGGTGAGATCATTTGGACGGTGGGTATTTGCTGCTGTTGATACAAACCGTACGGATTATACAGCATCTGCATCATCTGATTAGCTTGTGGCGCCATCGCATACTGCGGTATCATCATGGTCCCATTGTTCACAAACTGTT
Organism: Pseudomyrmex cubaensis; assembly: GCA_014825685.1. Lineage (NCBI taxonomy): Eukaryota > Metazoa > Arthropoda > Insecta > Hymenoptera > Formicidae > Pseudomyrmex > Pseudomyrmex cubaensis. The sequence goes on along the minus strand of QVOA01010623.1, from coordinate 50,257 downwards.
GATAGTTAAACGAGGTAAACTGTGGTGGCATCATGCCTACGGGCGGACATTCAAAGATAGGTCCTATCGGATACGGTGAGTGAGTAGAGATGTGCGCATTCTGTGTGACCTGGGGCGACACTTGGGGTGTTTGAAGAGAGGTAGAAGCCTGAGGCACGGCTTGCGATTGCAATGACGCCGATAGCCCCGTTGTCGCTGATACCGGTATATTTTGTGGTTGCAGCTGTTGTTGCTGTTGATGTGTCTGCAATGAAGAAGCGCTGGCTTTGATGAGCGCTTCTATAACCTGTTCCTTGGGATGTGTGTCCAGGTGCTTTTGCAGACTGATGCCTTCGCGCAGGTAGAGAGTACACACGGGACAGGCCATGGTCCCGGTGGGTGTCCCCCCACCGCTGAGCTCCATTGTTACCTACGGCCGATCGGTCGATTTTTTAAATGCGTCGCGTAAACAAATTAACTGACACAGAAGAGCGTGCGGCGCGTCGAAGAGAGACAACACCACGGACGGACCTCTCGTATTCGGACATTCGTTTCTCGTCCGTAGTGAATGACTGCAAATCGCCGCTTTTTTGTATAATTTTTTTCCTCTGTGTACGACTTGTGTCTATGTGTGTGTGTGTACGTGTCTCTGCCCGTTACGGTTGCGATCTTCTCTATGTAATGAAAAAAATCGGTATAATCGTCGCCGGGGCGGCCGTTTCGCGTCACATCTCGTCGCCCGTCGGGCACGACGCACTCACGCACGCACACAGCACAGCTGCGCAACGTTGTGCCCCAAAAATATCGACGTCCATGACTGTCCCCGTAATGCCTTGACGGCCGTACGCAATGCTATGTGTGTTGTGCGATGTGCCAGAGCGGCGGCGGCCACACAACAGCGCGGCGGCGGCACTGGCTCGCCGCCACTAGACAAATCGATATCCTGTTAAATCGCCAGCCAGCCACCCCAGCCAGCCAGCTAGCCAGCTTGCCTGCCTGCCTGTCTAACTGCTCGCCTGCCTGACTCCCTGCCTGCCTGCTTGGTTGCTTGCTTGCCTGCTTGCCGTCCCTGTTTGTCTGCTTGCTTGCCTGCCTGCGCTTATTAAATTACACCTGCATGCACGCGGTACAGTCGACGCACGATGATTAATAACGTGAGTCGGTACGCGCGGCTGCGATCACTTTCAGGCACACACGACACTCGCGCACGCATACGGCTGCCCCCTTACCGCGACGATTATCGCGACGGCATGTTTTTCGACAGTACGGTCACGGCCCCAAAAACACAACAGAAAACAGCAACGGGCGACGACAAGTCCGCCTGGGAATGAGAGCAACAAGAGCCACCGAGGGACAACGGGCACGCATGTGGCGCCCTCCTGCTGGCACCGCCACCCCACAGCCCTCTATACATTCCAACGATTACAAAATACCTGTTTGACATTTGTACCGACATTATCCCACACACGGAGGCGCTTTCTAGATTGATCTCACGCATGTCAATGAACTGCGCCAACATTGCATGCGCAATGCCGCCAGCGCATAGCGATATTCACCAAGGGGTTGGTGCCACTAACCCTTCGAAATTGATAAGAGGTTAGGTTCGCTCGAAGATTAGGGTTAAGGTTAGGAGTTTAGAACTAAAAGAAAGGTTTGTTTTTGACGATTTTTGTCATGTGAATGTATCGTACGTTGTTAGTAATTTTTAAACAAATACATATCTTCTTAATTTCAACGAGGAAAAGATATTTAAGAGAAGAATTATGAGAAAGTAAATAAAAAATACAAATTGCAATTAATTATCGTCAGGTTAGGGTAAGTTGATCATGTCGAAGGCGTGGCATGAGACAGCGTATTTGTTATGGTTTCTTTGTATAGAAGCGATTGCAGGAATCGGGGAGGGCATTTAAAATGGAGATAAGCCTTTACGATGATTATCGAGAGATGCTTATCATTTATCTTCATACAAGATAACAATCTTTACACAAAAAAATAATTATTCTTTTTCTATAATTTGAAGTGAAAAGATAATTATGCTTTCTCTTGCACACAAAAAAGAAAAGATATAAAAAGAAATTTGATACAAAAAACATGCGCAACTAAAATGAATAAACCTAAATGCACATACACATTGCAAATTGTGTGAAGAGAGAAATGTTTTACGAATCATGTGTTTTATCATAACTGTGGACACGGAATATGTAATTTTATAACCATGACAAAGTAAAACCATCACAAGCGCACACATACGCGCCTCTCTCTCTTTTCCTTCTCACTTCACCCATTTATTATTTACATTATTATTCTCTACATTATCAAGTGTGAGTGGAAATCATCGCGGTATAATTTCACAAGATCGTTCTTTGCGTCAATAACAATACTTTTAAATTACCATTTTTATAGTGGCGCAAGTTTATAATAAAACCACAGAAAGTTTACTTTAATTTAATTCAAGGATGTTTACATTGTGTGCTACAAGCGCTGCTGCATGCCAAATCGTATAACTTTTAAAGCAGCGCGTGGCAACAATTAAATTTTACTGTGTCTCGCTTGTTTATACAAACTTCTTTTGTTTCATAAAGCAGGAACAATGACAAGGAGTTATGATAAATTATCTTGGACGGGTAAGTAAGTTTTGTATCATAAGTGAGAATAATGTTGATTTATTCTGTTTAACCTTAAATATTAAATTGCTGTGTAGAAGCAAGAGATTTGTTAAGAACTTGGAGAGAAGATTCTGAACGACGAAGTCAAGATGTAGTAAATATTTGGGAAAATACTTTAATGGGAAAGGTTGATCGTTTAGGCAGTGAAAGTATGTTCAATTAATTTTGCATATATATCCTAAAATTGTGATCACAAATAACATTATTTTATTAAGTTTTTACAAATGCTGTTAACATTTTGGTTTTTATTCTTTAGAATATTTGGTACTGGAACAAGTATGTGTAGCTGCATTGGATTGTTATCGCTTACCTATAGCTGAATATTGCATTAAGGCTTTAATACGTGCATTTCCTGGCAGTTTGCGTGTTCACAAATACCATGCCATGCATTTGGAGGCACTAGAAATGTAATTCTATGATGTGTTACATTTGCTGTTAAATATATATAAATGTAGTAGTCTTATTTTAATACTTCATCAATATATATTTTAGGTATGATGAGGCAATAGAAGTATTGGATTCAATTATAAAAAGAGATGAGACTAATGCAGCACCAAGAAAACGTCGTGTAGCTATTTTGAAAGCCCAGGGTCGCTTTCCAGAAGCAATCAAGGAGCTTACAGAATATTTGAAGAGGTCAGTAAAAAAAATTATTTGACATGATAGACAGTATTTCAATATGTTTTAATAAAGTGATATAAAGACATTACTTTTCTAAGATCTTGTATCTTTTATTTTAACAAACAAATAATACATGACTTTATTACATTTATACAATGCAAATTCATATATTTAGATTTATGAGTGACCAAGAAGCATGGCATGAGCTATGTGATCTGTATCTGCAAGAACAAGAATATTCCAAAGCAGCCTATTGCATGGAAGAACTTATACTGCATAATCCACACAGTCATTTAATTTATCAGAGATATGGGGAAATAAAATATTCTCAAGTAAGATATTTAAGATATTTATGAGACCATTTTCTTATTATTTAATTATACTAATTTAATTCAATAGTTGGCAAACAAATTGTTTGATTTTATATACTATAGACATACTTTGCTTATAGTATAAATTTCATATATTTTTATAAGAAATATACTAAAACGCAAAGAAAGAATAAGTTTATATAAATCATGGTGTATATAGGGTGGATTTGACAACATGGAGTTAGCAAAAGCATACTTCTGCCAAGCTGTGAAACTAAATCCAAATAACATTAGAGCTCTATATGGCATATTATTAGTAAGTCTCAGTGAAGCATTAAAATATTACACATGTGAATATGAAAAAATACCTAAAAATACTGTTTATTTCCAGACAACAAATAATATTGCAACATCACCTAAATGCCTCGGGTCCAAGAAGAAAGAAATAATGAAACTGAACGAATGGGCTAGTAAACAAATCGAGGAACAGTACAAAAATAAAGTCTCGGACTTGAAGTGTAAAAATATAGAAGCTTTATTAGGACAATTGCAACTTGATGCTTAGGAACCGTTAGTTACGCTGTTGGCAATTTATATATTTATTTTTACTTGTGTAACACATGTAAGTGGTATATATTTAAAAACAATTTTTTCGAACGATCGTAAACACAAAGAAATGTTATTAATTCTGCGCATAATGTAAAACAGTAACGGAACATCACGATTGATATATGTGAACAGTATTATATTTTGTTCTATTTTCAATTATGTAACGTAGATTATTTTGTCTTAAAGGTAATTCTGTAATGCTTGTTTGGATACTTTATGTGATTAATTAGTGTAAAAAAAAAGTGTTAAACATTTTTCGGCACTATATATATGTATATATATATACATATATATGTATGTGTGTGTGTGTGTGTGTGTGTATACATATATATATGTAATTTATCTTTTAAATACGCATACATTTTTCCATATATCTTGCTGGTGTATGTACAGGATGTCTCTAAAACAGATTCTCTTTTTTGTGAGAATAAAAAGAATAAAAATGCTACAAATGTTTTTGCGATGTAGTGTTGTCTTGATAAACGCGCTATTCGCGTTATCATAAAAGAAAAATTGTGCGTTTTGCCATTAAAATATTAAGTATCAGTCATATTTGCACAAGTGCAATAAGAGTCTCGTATTGATAGATAAAATATATGTATAAAAAATAGCATTTATTTCATCATCAACACTTTGAGTGTTGTATTATCGCATGTCAACTTTTACACAAGTCTGCATAAATATAGAAACTTTTTCAAATTCCTCTCTCTTTCTCTAAACAATCATATTTCTCTACAAAACAAAATTTTTAATAATTCAATATATTTTTTCAATATATATAATAATATTAAATATAACGTTGACTGCCACGTCGAATTATGCCGACATATGGTGTTTTGTCTTTATAATTCTTTTTTTACAAATATTAAAAACTATTACTTCAATACTTTCTATCTATAGAAAAAATAACAGTTACTCTCGCGCGATTAACTAGTGCAAGACAGAAATTTTGCATAGCAGTCAATGTGTTGAAAACATAAAATTGAAGGAAACATGTATATTATGTTTCCTATATTTTTTCTATGTTAAAAATTCTACAATCATCTTTCAGTAACTTCCTTGTTATTACGTTCCCACTCTTCTCGATTTTTCGCTCTCTCTGCGGCTTTTCTCATTCGTTTTTCTTTTCTTGTTTCCTCACGTAAGGCAAAATATTTTTCACGGAAGTCAGTTAAATTCATGGTGACACTTTCGTCTGTTATCTAAAACATTGCGAAGCGCATTACTCACAATTCTCATATCTTTCAAAAGTATACAAAAAGAATACTATTCTTTATCACAAAAGATAATACCTCCGGTTCCTTAATTTTTTTGTAAGTCAGCAATCTCCGACTAGTGTAGTTGCTTAATATTTGCTCGGAATTAGCTACAAGCTCTAAGCAAGAATGCATTGGTAATTGATTTTCTGCATACTGATCTCTGCAAGAAACAAATAGATTTTAACATATTTCTTTATTAGTCACTTAAGGATTGATTAGTTAATATATGTACATAACTGCAATATACGTTTATATAAAAATAACAAGATATATATGCGAACCTAAATAATGGATACCAACACACCAGTCTGCCATTAAGTTTCAGATGTGTCGCAGAGAAATATAATAAATCTTTGTATATCTGATTCAGACCGTAATCAATTTTCGAAGGAATGTGGGAAGTTACATGATGCTCTTCTATCACAGGATTTATTTTCATCGTACCTATACGTTCCGTGGCTTCCCTTATACCGTAAGGTGCTGGTGCAAAAAGTTTTTATTATAAAAAATATATAGGCGTAATAAAAATGCAGTTTTTCAAAATCTTAAATGTTTCGATTTTAATACTTTGTATTAAAACATTTTGTGCGATATACTTACGATCTGTTACAATAGCATCTATTCGTAAATTTGGTCGCCACAGCGGATACGAAAAGTCTGCCACCACAACATCGAGATAATACGAACTCATTCCGTACTGACGCATATTTGCCGCGACACTTTCATCTTTTTCCCTTATCTTTATGTATTTCATGTATTAAGATAAATTAAAACAATATTTTACATAAGCATTAAATGTATAAAAAATACTTCGTGTATAAGAAAAAAATTTGATATATTTTTAGATTCTCAGCGATACCTTTTGCGAGATTCGTGTAGGTCTCGTACGGCCATGTAGCATTAAGAAATCAATATCTGTTCCAAACGTGTATCCTCCAAATTGAGACGCGGCAACTAATAAGGAACCTGTACCGACAAACGGATCATAAACTAGATCTCCGTTTCTGATCTGCGCCTGATTCGCCATTATTAGTGATAGCTGAGAATCCATTGACGTATTTCCTATAAATTTTCTAGTTTTTAGTGACAATTTTTGAATTAACTCCCGCTGACCATCGGCAATCTATAATAAGATAATATCAACAGCAATTTATAATAAAATAATATCAACAGCATATAAGTAACGATTTGATGTACACTTATATTACTCACCCATCTTCCAAAAAAGTGCTCATATGGTTCCTTAGGAATGTTATTGGGATTAAGACCATAATATTCTATATAATATAGAGTAACGTCTGGTTGTTTCAACTTCACTGGTCCTTCAAGAGGTAAATAATTGAAAGACTAAAACACATTTTGTATAAAGATATTAACAATAATATATAAATATACATGATTAAAAAATGTGTTAAATACTTAATATCTTAGAAAATTATATACATATTTTTAATTTATAAAAAAATTTTTTACAAAATTATATAATTTTAAAGTCTACTAAGTCTCACTAAGACTTAATTTTTACAATAACAAATTATAAAATGTCCTACTGAAATATCAACTCACCTCAATTTTATCAACTTTCTCACATTGCGAGAAATGTTTACAAAATGTTTCCACTATAATTTTGAATGATCTTTTGTCCCCAGCAAACGTTTCTGCATTTTTTATTGAATAAGCTTTCAAAGACTTATGTAAGTCTTCATTTTGCTTCCCTTGTGCCCATAACTCTAAACAGAAGCGTACTGAGATTGCTCTACTGGTGATTTGATATACTGCTTTTTCATCAAGTAACTCCACAATCCAATAAGGCTGAAACAAAAATTGAGATGTCTTTTTTATTCACTTATAATTTATTACATGTTATTCATTTATATATACTTCAATGTGTAACACATCAGTTTTCCTATATATTTAAGAAAGACTATATTATATATCTTTTTCACTTATATACAAATTTAATAATTGCCATACTTCCTTACATGTTCCTTTGGTTTAGTTATTACACATGGTTTAATATTAAACATATCAAATATAGATTCCATTTCCTGAAACATAATAAATTTGTATGTAGAAAATTTATTTTATTTAAAAAACAATTTACACATAAGATCAATTGCATTGTATCCAAAAGAATGACATAAAATATGAAGTTTATATATATATATAAAACAAAATATTAAAAATATTTACATTTTACAAAAATAAATTGTATAATAAATAAATTGTTTCTACACATTTCATAAAAAACATACTTACAGCCAATCGAAAATCAACATGTTCGTGCGCAAACCAAAATAGATATCTTTTTAATTGGTTGCTCATGTTTAGCATTTGTACTCTGACGATTACAGAATTGTTATATTATACACATAAATGGCTTTATTTAAGATAGTGTTAATATATTTAACAATAAAACTAATCATTACAGTATGTCAGTGCAACATAGAGTGTAGCATGCAGCAGCATGTTTACGTAAACACAGAGAGAAGTCTGTGAACGGCCATTCTATTGTAGTTTTTCTTTACAACACTATCGTATTCGCTAGTTTCAGCACCACAAAAAAAGAGTAGTAACGGAGCGACATCTATTGTACTTTTAAGAGTAGAATTGATTATAGCCAACCACATGAGCACTCACTAATAAAACTATATAAACGCAAGTAGTAGGAATTGACTAATCACCGTTGGTTGAATGATTAATTTGACTAACGTGATTGGTCAATTTCATGAAACCTGCAACTTCTGACCCGCGTCTGCATCTTATGTAAATAGGCTTTAAATATCACATGTGAGCGATCAGATTGGAGGTAGTTGACCTAGTAGTTGTATTTTGCAGTTGTGAAACAAGAAAATTGATGAGAGGATAAAATTTGCAAAGTGTCATTTGTTGCAACTTTGTTAAATAGTGACTTAAAGTGTATATATATGCATACATTTAAGTAAATATATCCGTGGATGGTATTCTCGAGTCATTTATCTTCTTTCAGAATACAAATTTTATATTTCTGAAAGATGTTACGACTGCTCGAAAGACAAATTTTTCGAAACATAAACAATAAGAGAAAACTAAATACGTGGTCACTTCTTGCCACGGCGTTTAATTCTACCGTTAATGAGGAAAATCACTTGGTGAACATATCAAAGAAAGAAACAGTAGGTTTATATATATGCGTTCGTCATTATTAATTTATTATGAAAAGTAATCTATGTTCAAGTAATTTAGTTGATTGACAATATTGACATTTGATAATACATAATATATAATTTTTAATACTGTATTCTTGCATTATAAATATTTCTATTATGTTTATTATGTAATATTTTTTAAAGGGATTATTCAGTATTCCTGAATTAAAGAGTGAGAATGGATTTGATATACTGAAAAGTCGTGCCCTAGCACAGGTAGATATTCTCATCGAGGAAGCTACAAATAAGAACAGGAAGAGAAAGATGGTAGAAATATTCGATGAATTATCAAATACACTATGCAAAGTAGCTGACATGGCGGAATTTATAAGAATTGCACATCCTGATCAAGAATATGTTCGTGCTGCTGAAGATGCTTGCATAACTGTCAGTGGTGTAGTTGAAAAGTAAGTTTTCTCTTAAACTTATATTACACATTTAATAGTAACACAATAGCTGTTTTCTATCTTTTATATATTACCTATACAATATAAACTTCTGATTTTAATCAATAATAACATCAGTCAATAGTATAATAATATAGTGAGTCTTTAAATTTCTATAATAAAAAAATTATTTATTTTATATCAACATGTGTAATAATCAATATAAATACGATATTTTGCAGATTAAATACACATCGCGAGCTATATAATTCATTAAAACAAGTAACAAATAATGGTGATATTCAAGCAACATCAGACATAGATGATCATGTGGCTAAATTATTTTTATTTGATTTTGAGCAATGTGGTATACACTTGCCAGAGAAACAAAGGACAGAAGTGGTCAACTTAAATGATTATATCTTGCAAGTAAGTATATATATTTTTATTTTGTCACATAGTATTTATAAAAAAAGTATAATATAATGCTATCAATATCAATATAGTGAATATTCTTAGTTCTTACTTAAACATTGTAAAGCTTTATTTAAATACATGTTCTCATAGAAGTGTTAAATATATTTACTAAATATATTTTTCTTGGATTTATAGGTGGGTCAAAAATTCATGGCTGGTGCCGTTACTCCAAGAATGGTTAATGCCAATACATTACCTGATGTTGTTAGACAGTAGTAAGTGCATTAATTTGATGAATTATATATAGATGAATTATATATAGATTTTTTTTATTGAATCCGATTGTTTGCAAAACTTTTCGAAGGTGTAAATTTTAGAAAGGCATCTCGTTGATATCGGATACATTTCGCAGTTTTGTGACGGAGAATGGACAGATATTAGTGCAAGGATTTTATACAGACTCTTCCAACACTGCTGTCCGCGAAGCTGCATACAAATTATTTTTGTGCCCAGACAAGGAGCAGGAATATCTGTTAAATGAACTTTTGAGTTCTAGACATCAACTGGCAAAATCGTGCGGGTTTGCTTCGTACGCACACAGGTAAGTTCAAAATCTCATGAAATATACGCTTACATGTATTAAAAAACTGATCGTTGTAGAGCCGTGAAAGGAAGCACAGTTGAATCACCAATGATAGTGAAAGAGTTTCTTAATATATTGAATGATAGTTTGCAACCTAAAACAGCACAAGACTTTCAAGAAATGCAGAAAATGAAAAACATTGAGTCGCCTATAAGACAAGTGTGTATCTTTAAATATTACTGATGATGATAGTTTTTATATAATTATATAATTTATAAAGGTGTATTATTTGTGCGATTAAATGCATATTATTAAATGTATGTATACAAATTTAACGGATTTAAAAATGATTTTGTTTTATATTTTACAAATTATGAAACAGAAATTGATGCCATGGGATACTGCCTATTTCACAGCAAAAGCAAAGAGAACTTGGCTAAATACCTCTGTCAGTGAATTTGCTCCGTATTTTTCGCTGGGCGCTTGCATGGAGGGTATAAATATTCTCACGCAGTCTTTATATGGAGTTAGACTCGAATCCGTTCCAGTGTTATCTGGAGAAGTGTGGGCGACCAATATTCACAAGCTAGCTGTGATAGATGAGGAGGAAGGCACTTTGGGATATATTTACTGTGATTTCTATGAAAGAGCAGGAAAACCAAATCAAGATTGCCATTTTACGATTCAAGGTGGAAAACAATTATCAGATAGCACATATCAGGTATGTTAGAAAGCTAAAGTTTTGACTTTAGTTATTGAAATTGTTATTCTTCAAAGTATCATTGATATATGATTTTAGAATCCTATAGTTGTACTTATGCTATCGTTGCCACATCCACGTTGGTCAAATCCGTGTTTGCTGAGTCCATCATCGGTAGACAACCTGTTTCATGAAATGGGACACGCATTGCATTCTATGCTCGGTCGAACGAAATATCAGCACGTAACTGGTACTAGATGCAGCACAGACTTTGCGGAAGTACCGAGTGTGCTAATGGAATATTTTGCCAGTGATCCTAGGGTAACAAAACTTTTTTTGAAGAAATGCACACATTTCTAGCCTCATGTTTGAAATAACTATAATTTTTCTGTGATACTTAACTGTAAAGTTTTTTAATTTGTCAACGCAATCGTAGGTTGTATCAAAATTTGCAAAACATTTTCAAACTCAAGAACCTATTCCGAAAAATTTATTGCACAAACTGTGCGCTTCGAAGAACATTTTCTACGCCTCCGAATTGCAAAACCAAGTATTTTACAGTATGCTAGATCAGATGTATCACAGTGGGAGACTAACAAAATCCACCACTGAGATCTTAGCGGATGTACAGAAAGAATATTATGGACTTCCATATGTAAAAAACACGGTAATGTCTTTTTATTAATTTTTCCGGCATTTTCTGTATTTTAAAAATCGAGCAAGTTTTAATATGTTTAAGAATTTTTCATGTAAATAATGATATAAACTGAAATTCCATTTTCTTCGATTGATTACATAGATCAGTAAACAATTGATTTTATTGTTATACATACAGGCGTGGCAATTGAGATTTTCCCATTTAGTCGGATACGGCGCAAAGTATTACTCTTACCTAATATCTCGTGCGATCGCTGCCTGGATTTGGCAAACCTATTTCCATGAAGATCCCTTTTGTCGATCGGCAGGTGAGCGCTATCGAAGAGAATGTTTAGCCCACGGGGGCGGAAAACCAGCGTCAAAGTTAGTATCAGATTTTTTAAATAAAGAAGCTAATGCCGCTACATTTGCAAAATCGCTAATTAACGAAGTCGATATGAAGAATTTGCATGTACAAACAATAAAATGACGCAACTACGTAAGGTTTTCGTGATATAAAATGTTTTGTACAATTTTTTCAAAATAAAAATGTAAACAATTGTCTTGTATAAAACGTACGAGACGTAATTAAAATTGAATGCCAGTGTAAAGTCCACGTAAGTTTTAATTAAAGAATATGTTTTTAATGCATTTATTTTTAATTTAAAAATCTTAATTTTTATTCCCACTTTGTACACGTATATGTGTATGCATACATACACACAAAGAGAGAGAGAGAGAGAGAAAAGATTTAGTTATTAGTATCTTGCTGGAAAATAATACAGAAGTAAGATATTCAAAATTTCTTCAACAGTTTTATGCATAAATAATCACAATTTCATACACTGCATGACAAGTGTTTGTGACACAATATCGTCATAGTATTTGTTCTCTTAATTGCTTGTATTTTTGTTTTATTACAGAATCTTTTACATTTTTTTTTATGTACAAGGTTTGATAAATTTATGAATTATTTAAAAAAAAAAAGCTTTGTAGTGTCGTATATAGAACTGATTCAAACGCATCATACAGCAATTTATAATAATATGATAATAAGATATTAACTTATATATTCTCTCTTTTCACACTCTTGCCTTGAAGTTAATTTCTAAATCTGTACATGGCAACATAAAGCTATAATCCACTCCACATACTCACACCACTTCTTTTAAGTTGAAAAAGCAGACTTTGAATAGTATCTCTTTTGATACGTACTTATTGTGCATACTGCGTTTATGTTATATGATCTTAACGTTTTTTTTTTTTTTGAGAATTTGAATAAAAATTCTTTGCAATAGAGATGTTATTTGTAAATTTAGTTTGGGTACCATAATTTAACAAGTCAGCATTGAATGTTTATTTACTTTCGCGTAATTATACTAGATTAATTCTCGCGCGTATATCTCAATAACAAATGTTTTGCTTATTGAAATCTTATATTATCTCCGATTGATTTAAGATAAAATAATTGTCTTGGTAATGAAGTCATGTTCTAATGTGATGTAAACAAGCCACTTTTATTTTAAATTTATTGAATCAAAATTGTCCTTAAAATTTAGCGAAAAATATATTTGTTGATTATTATATATTGTAATAAATTGTTCCTCACTTACAAATAAATAACGTATTATTACTGAGATATACTTAATACACGGATAGTTAGACTTTAGATTTTACCAAATATCTCTGTTTTCCTTTCAGAGGAATCTATTATTTTTACTTCTTTTGATGTCACACCTATTAAAATTACAAATCTGTATATACTTCGTATAATTTGCATTGTGTTATTATATTTTGTTCATAATTTTAGGGAAAACTTCCCAACAAATTGTTTTTCTTAGAGATATGTAAAGAAAAAACACAATATAGCAGAAATGATTTGCAAATTTGAAAGATAAGTACCATTATTGTTCATAAATACGAAATGTCGATTTTTTATTTTTGTTATAAATACTGCACTGTTCATGTTCTCCAATTAACTAATTTATATTGCAATTTGTTTTGCACTTTTATATCTTTTCTATTTTTATGGTAGTGTCACAATATGTATACTACATCTGCATTTTTTATTACATGTTCTTAGCTTAAATATGCTGTGAAAAACTGCATTGCATAAAAAATTGTTACACTCTAGGACATTATATTAAGGATATTCCGCTTTATGGTCCTTTTTTTCTTTTTTTTTTCTTTTGTTTTTCAAAATTCAGAAACAACACATCACTGATCAAAGAGCAATTGCAATTATTCAGTACCCTCCTTATACATATGTACATATATGTGTGTATGTATGTATATACATATACACATATATATTAACCACGAAAATCAAAACGAAGAAGTTCACTGAGGCGTCTTTTTCTTTTCCCTTTTTGTACGAAATGACCACACACGTCATAAGCGGCATGCCGACAGTCAGTTTAGTTTACATAGTCTCTCATTTCAAATACAACCTGTTCACATTCACAATAGACAAACACTGATGGCGATAATTTCAATTTACTAAAGGAATCAGCGTCAATCCGGTGACTGAATGTACCTTTGGCATTCACTTTAGGTTACGCAACGTAATTGTACTGATTTGCATTGTCCTTATCTCGTTCCATGTAGTCTCTGTCTATAAGAGACTCGATCCGTTTCTTTAAATCTGCAGGCTGAAAAATAAAATGTTCATTGAATATGAACACGGAACATGAACACGCTACACAATAATGAGATTCTAATATTTAAATATGTACTCGTTACATTTCTTTTAATACACACACATTTTCTTATCTTAACATAAAATATAAGTGTCAAAGTCAGAATATTCTTTTTTCAATAGAGATATAGGCATTGTGTTTATATTCAAATTCAGAAAGTCAAATAGTCACAATACTAAACCGAATATTACGCTGTTTTACATTTAAAAAAATCGTGTACACATACCTTCACAGGAAACTTTAGTTGATTGTACAATTCACTGATAAGAAGATTGTGAGTTAGAGTTTTCCTCATTTTCATTATTCTGACTATAGCAGCATCTATCTGATATTGTCTGTCTTGATATACCCTCTCTTCTGTTGCTTTTTGTTCTTCGTTCTGAAAAAAAAAACACAAAAAACGCTATTCAAAAGTTTCAGTCCAACTTACACAAAAACATTGCACACAAAACATGCGTTTCGTATAGAACAGAAAGATACAAAATCGATTGTGTATCAAATACCGTTTCTTTCATTTGGATTTGATTGATTTTAATTCTGAACAATTTATTTGTAAATTCTCCGTTGAATACGAATCTGTCATTATCGGCAACATCTCGACCGCGCGGATTTTTTTGGAGAACACGAGCCTTTCCGCACGCTAAGGATTGAAGGGTTCTTCTCAGTTCGCCGTCCTCGATATTTGTCGCGGCCTTGATATCCTCCAATGACAGATTATCAGAATCGTTAAAGAGAATTAAAACCAAAGCTTGAAACAATGACACTTGCAGTTCTTTGTTACCCTGTTGTTACATGAAAGATTTTCGTATTAAGAATTGTATATTTTCAAATAGTACATTCTACGTCTTCTGCGTCTTTATATTTAATACCTGATTGAACCATGCTTTCAACACACAATGACCTAAAGTCGGTTGCCATTGCAATTTCCTACCGCTATGTTTCCCCAAATAAAACTTATTGAACACGTCTTGATACTGCACCATCTCCATCGGTAGAGTTACTTCCATCACAGGATAAGTAGGCCAATATCCCATAGTAAGTATAGATACAGTTAAATCTAAATTACTAGCCACTAGTTCGCTTTGCAAGTTTCCTGCGTACTGCACAAAAAGCATAATAAAAATTTAAAATTCACTCTCTTTCTCTGTACAGAAAAAGCCTGAATATTGTTAAATTTTACCTGTTTGAATGCAATGTTAATATCTTTGCTAAGCTCCATATCTTTGAACATTCCTTCCAGTTTACTAGTGAATCCACCGCCGCATTCCTGTTTTAATTTCGACAACATTGATTTTTCAGCATCTACTGAAGCCGATTTCCCTACCAACAAACGTTTGGCCAAATCTTTCTTGTAAAAAGCTTCGAAAACATCCTTTCCGTGGATAAATCGAAACAACACCATAATTTTATCTAACAATCTTTCCAATTCCTCTTCCGTTGCTTCTTTATTTCCAGCGCGTAATTTACAATCGACGAATTTGGCTGAAATAATTAGTTTTCTTCATTTGTTTTTATACAAGCTTGAGATTCAATATTTTTAACTTAACATATCATATACATCTAAGACAATATTTTAAATAACTATGTACATTGCACAATATTTAGTATGTAATTAATATCATATCACACATATTACCTATCAATTCTGCCGGCTTATTTGCTCTTTGATTAATGAAAGCTTCAAAAGCTTCCTTTAAACTATTGGCAAACTTTTCGTTTCTATGAAAACACGTGTTGACTATATTATCCATTTTATCCTTAAAATCTAACAACTCCTGTACCATTGTTTTATCTTTTTCAGGATCTATCACTATTGTTTTGCCCTTTTTCTAGAAAAAATATAAAACAGTTCACAATCATATATATAATTTTGCCTCACGTTTTAGAAATGTATTTATATTATTAATAAAACAAAAAAATATACCTTAATGTAACAATTGAAGTTTACACAAAGCTCTACAAGGCCATTCTTTATCCGACTATATAAGTTGTAAAGTAATGATAAATCACCAATTCTATTTTCATCCAACAATCCGCTTAACCCTTTTTGTAAAATACTAGTAATATGTTCAGACAACAATTGTTTTTCTACAGTGTGTATGAGTGACCACCTAAAGATGTTAAAAATTCATACAATTAGTGTCGTAAAAGTTTTTTTTTGTTGCATACTTATGTATTAAAAAATAAACTTACTTGGTTGACGTATCCAAATAATGTAATAATCGTTCATTTTCCTCTTGTAAACGTTTATCCACATGAGCTAAATACTCAGGAACATCGTGTTCGCTCATCAATCGTTGACCCTCAGCAGCATACAATCTTTCTGTAGCTATTAGGAACCTAAACAAAAAGAGGTATTATAAATAAAAAGATATATGAAAAAGATAAATTGTAAAAAGATACATTACAAATATATTATAAATAAAAAGAATATATTATAAATGCCTTAAGAACATAGTTTCAAACTTAGATATACTTTGTCTCAAAGGCGTCTTGATAGATTTGTAGATCTGACAACATCCTCAATAATGACTTAAGAAGAGTTCGATCTACAGTGTCGCCCTGCCGTTCCTTCTCTATGAGCATAAGAAGACCTTCAACTGTACGTGTTTGTACCAAATTATTTAGCACAATATGTAATCGGAAGAGATGCAGCCCCATATCCCTAGAAAAAGTTAAAATATAAAGAATTGGTTGATTTTTTAAAATAATACTTTTTATAATAATACTTTATTTATACTATACACTACCATATCGACGAGATGCTTGGATTCTGCAAAACATACGTCCTGTCAAGATAAAGAAATATACTTCTAATCATTATCATTTGTCTGCAATGCGAGAGCCAGCACTCATTCATTTTCTTTAGAAATATATGTCTGTCCATGGATTCTGCTAAAAACTGCTCTATATTGGCTTTCACATGAGATTCTGTTAGAATAGTCAAGTTTGTATAAAGTGTAGAGGCCATTTTATGGTTACACATATTCTCAACTGCCTGATAGAGCTCTTCTAGAGAATAGCGGATACTTTTGCTGGTTTGTATAGCAATTACAGCCTCCTGCAATTTTTCCCATGTTTGTTCCTGATAGTTTTCTGGCAATTTGGGCTTATCTATGAAGAACAATGTTGTTAAATAGGAAAACAAAGTAACAAAACAAAAGTTTTTATATAAGTATCTTTTTACGTAAGTATATACATAAACACAAGAGATTATGTTTACAAGTTATTTAAAAAATATAAAAACCCCAACATATAATACATATACATGTATTTTTTAAACAAAAGAAATAAAGTTATTAAAACTTTTGAACTTTACACACTTGATTTAGTTTATATTTTCTACTTGAAAATATCTCATATTCTCAAAAAAACAAATTATATAATCCATTTACTTTTATAAAAATGAAACTATTATATTCTATTTAGATAGTATAGCGAATAATATGTACACATAAATGTGAGGAAAACAAAATGTCAAGTCAAACTGATCCATTTATAGATTTCAATACATTGTAACATCTCAGCAACAATGTATATCCTATAAATAGATACATATCACACATCAACATATTTTTGATATGAATTACACCAAACAATAAACGATCAAAAGCTTGACACGACACAAATAAGGAGAAGAATCTCACTCGCGTCCAATTACAACTAATTGAAGAATGTCTCTCTCGAATTATTCGCACACATTAGGTTATGTTTCATTTTATTGTCTTATTATGCTAAATGAAGGAAAAACATTTCTCAATTGCAAATTTATAAAATTGATTGCGTTGAACGGGATTGGCAATCACGGTCTCGAAACGAGACGCAGAACAAACCGAAATAATGACTTGAACGCTATTTTTACAGAAGACAAGCAGGTGACTTCGAGGTTAGATCAGATCGGTACATTTGCGCCGCTTACTTTTGAAGTTCTTGATAACGAGCTTTTTAGCAGAGCCGGGTTTTGCGTTTGCCAAATTCGACGAGAGCTTATTGACACCGTTTGGATTGCCAACTGTCAACGCCGAGAAGTTTGCCCGCTTTTGAGTGTCGGTCGCGGCGGCAGCCGTGTCCGTCATGATGATATTGCTCCCGTTCACGTCGGTTTCGTTGGTTCCCAGTTCCACAACCGTGTCCAGCTTGATGCGCTTGACAGCGCTCTTGTAATCAGCGGCGACAGCGGCGGCGGCAGCAGCAACAGCGGTGGTGGCGGTGGTAGTGGTGGCAGCAGCAGCGGCAGCAGCGGCAGCGGCAGCGGCAGCAACAGTAGCAGCAGCAGCCGTGCTCTTCAGCTGCCCTGTAGGTAAGATCTGGGTATCGCCGGAACTAGACATTAGACATACGCAAGCATAACCCTCGGGCGTCGGCTCCTTTTGATGCAACGCGAAGAAACAAGCGATTTGTTTGGACACTTAAGTGTAATTCGATCGCACACAACGAGATTTTCGATCACGCACTTATCAATAAGCGAATTGTGTATGTATAGCACAGCCGAAGAAAAATATATTTTTATCACACAATGTCCGCTCGGGACGGAACTACTTGCACAGCTGTAATCAAATTATTGACGAGACCACCGCGAAACCGTCGCTTTCGAATGATCGAATTCGAAGTAAATAAATAGTTTGTCCGACTCGCTTTGAATTTTTCGATTATCCAAGTCCCTAGGTTGTCGTATAGAAAGTTTCGTGTACCGTGTACTGGAAGAATTTCTGAACATAACTGGATGATTTCTTGCGCGAAACGCGGAAGAGTTTTCTGAATTTTTTACTGGCAGTACTGAAAATCTATAGATTCATGTCACATATACTATAGATTTTTCAGTACTGCCAGTAAAAAACGAACGCAGCCTGAGAGATCAGATTGGAATGTTGATCAATTGAAGACAAGAGTATCAAACATGAGAGTAGTTTTCTTCATTCTTATTGGTTAAATTCAAATCTTTATTCATCCGTATTCTGATATAGGCTTAAATCTAAGTTAAATTTAAGTTTTTGCGCGCATTTCTGGCTTAAAACTCACCGAAGTGCAACCTAAAAGATACACAGAAGATAAACACTAAAAATAATTACGAGATATTAGAGAAATATATAGCAGAACCGGTGTGTCAAAAAATCCATTTCGAATTAAAAAAATACAACAAAACCTAAAGCCTTTCTGACAAATTTCCTTTTTTCATTTTTATTTTAACGTTTTCATAATATTCACTCAAATCTGTATATATGTATCAATATATTCTAAACACTAGTAAAATTTTATCTTTCCAGTCACTACTTCCAGATATGTTACCTATAAAATGTGGATTTGATCTTGGGAACAGTATAGGAGGGGGAACAGGTTATGTCATTAAATGAAGAAAAGCTCCTTTCTCGTTTTGACAAATACTGAGAATTAAGTACCCTAATAATTTAATGCAGTTTATTTTTGATACACGTTACACAAATAAAACTCAATGATTATCTCACGCACAAGATAACATCAATTCAAGTTAGCTGTCGTTTTTCATCATTAAAAACTACTCAGGTTAGTCAAAACCTTCACGTGATAAAGTTTATTATTTTATATAATTTTATATAAGAATATATGTATTTGATAAATAAAATCTGTAATAATTACTAAAAAATTGTGTCATGTATGTCTGACTTATAAAAAAAAAAACTATCTGTTAGTTTTGTTTTTTACTTTAAAATGCAATATTATTTGTTATACTTGACTATAATATAATAATTTCCACAGTTATGTAACATTCCAATTAAATGTGATATTTATATTATCTTTAGAAGTATGTGTATTTATATGTGTTTTGTATATCATTGTATGAGTAAATCATGTAACACTATTTTTAAAAATCTATTTTTACACAGAGTTAAAAATAAACTTTTTAAGTAAAGTTTACTAGATAATAAATAATACTATCAAAACTATTTTAACTTTGAGAGATATGTAGACCAAATTTTTATATTTATTTAATTTTACAGTTTGTTTTACAGATATTTAAATATATTAAAATTCATCTTTATTGCATTGTTTTTTATTGTGAAAAAATTGTATGCATATAAATACTTTTAATATATGTACATATTGTAAATGTCTATTATAATTTCATTTCTTTAAAACATATTAACAAACAAAAAGATAAATATAATAAGTTTAAGTGACTAATTAGTTTTATTATTATAGAAAATGTCTTTCCCAAGTAAAGAAGTTCGTCAGAATTGTTGGAGTCACAGAGACAAATATTGGCAATGTTTAGATGAAGGCAAGTCTCAAGAAGAATGTAGAGAATTTCGAAAACAATATGAAAAATTCTGTCCCTCTCAATGGGTGAGTACTGTACAGGATGATGTTTTGAATGATATTCCAAGACAAGCAAAAACATGTGTTTAACATTGATGTTAATAAGTAAAATTTTGTTTTTTATTGTCTAACACATTTTATATACTACTGTTATGCAGGTGAAACATTTTGATCGTAAGCGAGATTACTTGAAGTTCAAAGAGCAAATAGAGAAGGGGGGGTATGTTGAAGAAGAGCCAAAGAAAACATGAGACACTAATATCTCGATTACATCATATATTAATAGCAATTCATAATTGAATAATTTATATTTACCTATTAAACATAATTTAATTTTATATATATATTTACACAAACAAGTTTCTTGTTTTGATCTTACATTGTTGTCTCTTCACATCTGTTAGATCATAATAAACAAAATGCTTAAAAATAACGACAATATTTTTATGTTCTGGGTTCTAGCTATTATGAAACTTTGGAATCAATTCCATTCCGATTTTTATTAATTTTTCCTGTCTCTTTCCCTTTCAAAAGAAAAAGAAGTATTAACGACAAAAATCGGAATTGATTCCAAATAGCTTTGTGATAGTGTTGAGTATCCCGTTATTCTTAAGGCGGTACTGGATATCGGAATTTGGCACCGGAACTCTATTGGGATTTAAAAGAAATTACAAAAAAAATAGTGACTACTATAGGGCCATTGCATACAAAATGATAGTTGCAAAATAATATGCATAGTATAAGATTTCAACAAGACATCTAGCATAAAGTCGCCATACTGATTTACAGACAGAACAAACCTATGGTAAATGTGTGATACAAGCCTTTACTCCGACACGTGACCAAATCGAACGTGGTTAGAGAAACAAGAACAATTGTAGGAAGAGGAGGTTATACCGGGCATTTCGAGTTTGTTTTCTTATATAACTTTTAATTAAATCATATACTCCAACAAATACAAAGAACATCAAAAATTTGTAATTGTACGATCGATTTGACAATGCCAGACAACTCCAGTACTGCTTTAATTAGTAGTTTAAAGAAAAGCTCTATAACTGTTTATTTTCTCATATTGTTTTTTATTCCTATAAAAAATGTAAATTTGAAACATAATAAGCCAATCCGACAATTATTTTGATTCCTGCTTCTTTACTTAAACTAATAATTTCTTTAAAATAAAAATCTTTTAAAACAACTACACAGCTTTTTGCAAATTTTTTTAATTACAAGTTGATATAATTTTGTATCTTTAATTTTTTTCTCAATAATGTTTACAAGAGTGAATATAATTATTCTCTATTAATTTTAGGCAATGTCTTGACGGCGGAATGCAAAGTTTCAGAGGATCCG
Source organism: Pseudomyrmex cubaensis (assembly GCA_014825685.1). Lineage (NCBI taxonomy): Eukaryota > Metazoa > Arthropoda > Insecta > Hymenoptera > Formicidae > Pseudomyrmex > Pseudomyrmex cubaensis. The sequence goes on along the minus strand of QVOA01010623.1, from coordinate 28,559 downwards.
AATTAGCGAAGCAATTCGATAAGAAAAGTCAAGCAGTTCTTGATTTACAAGTGACAACCAAAGATTTACATAAATAGAAATATATTCCTCAACATTGCTCACAATATATATCACAAGAGCCTCATGGAAAAAACTAATTGTTAATTATTGTTATTATTTTTGTTTTGATAATAGACAATTTTTTAGAAATATGAATTCCTTTAATAAAGTGCTCGAGAAATTACAAACTTGTCACAACGACGTACTGTTAGTTGTTCGAGTTGGTATTCTAATATATGATATTGAAATTACTAATTGTGCTTTTTACCTTTTTAATAATTTATCTTCTCTTTTCAGAGATTAATAAGCACTCTGTGCTTCAATCCTGACGATGAGGAAAGTGTGAAAAAATTGCATGAGATTCTGGCACACATTTTAGAGATGATCAGTAGCAATTCCGTATTAGGAAACGAACGTGTTCAGTTAGCGTGTCAAGCATTCTACGCTTTGCTCTCAACACAGTTTGATCCGCAATTTGTCACAGATGTAGTAATTTCTTTTCAAAACTTGGACTCAAATACTTCAGGCATATGTTTTTTAAATAACTGGTATACCGTTGCCGATCCTGAACTGTTCAAGCTACTGAACGCGAATGAATGTTTGAAAGTGAAACAAAAAGATACAAACTTTACGATGACTGACACTCTGTTTGAAATTACGTTTGATGTAATATATAGAAATTGTATAAAGTACACACGATACTCTTACTACGCATATAAGGTATTATATGTATGGGTGGAAAAGTTGAAGAAGACACCCGATATACTCTTTTGGAGCAGAAACAATTGTATTTTAGAACGGAAGTTAGAGGCCATCATATTCTCCAATTGGTCTAATGCGCTCAATGATATCTGTAAACAAAACGCGCAAATTTTCAAAATGTATCTTGAGATAATGTTACAGAAGTATGACAGTATGGAATTAGAATCGGTAGAATCAGCTATTATTAATGAGTGTCTTCTTAACATATCGTGGCGAAACAAAATAAAGTACATCATCTTGACAGAACTTGTTCAAGTGTTGAACTGTTCGAAAATAATAACAGAACCATTTTTACTCTGCCTTTGCTCCACTTTAACGAGGAATTCTTTGCACAGTTGTGGCACAAAACTTTATGTGGCAATTGTAAAGCATCACAGCCACGAGGTATGGACCAATTTATTTGGAGGAGCCATAAGAGTAGTTGTAGAACTTTGGGAGTCAGAAGCCCAGTAAGTATATATATATATGTGTACAGTAATTTTGTAATACTATAAACCTGCTTTCTTGAAAACTTTTCTTTCTCTAAAACCAGAAAACAATGTTAAAATATCATGTACTATGTAAGAGAGTTATTTTGTATCATTATTTTTTTATAAATATAAAGACAATTCTTTATATTTTTATATTGTTTTTTGTACTTTACTTGTAATCGTGATCGTATTATTGCATTTTTTGGAATATATTTTATGCGATTGTAACCCACACTTTCTATATAAAATTAAAAATTTTGTATTACAGTAAGAATCGTAACGCTCTCCAATCGTTGGTCGTGTTGTGGCTCGAACCTACCATCAAAAAGAACAAACAAATCTTGTTGTTTTTGTGGGATATATGCAAAAATATACAAGGATACTTCTTTCGTTCACATGTATTAAGAATGGCCGCTAAATATTACGTAAACATACCGTATGATATGCACAAAATTGAGTGCTACACAAAAGACAAAGATGAAATCGTACGATTAAACGCTTTTTTTGTACTATGTTATCGTGCCATCGATCTGTTTTATATTAACGAAGCGGATCCATTGATTTTAATAAAGCAATTTTTATGGTTTAATGCTAATACTGCATCTAATTTTGTGAGAAAAGAAATGATCAAATATTTTGAAATATGCTGTTCAAAGATCTTCAAATTGAGTAATCTTGAAAACAATCGTACAGAATCTATTTGCGAATTCATGGACTGGTTGCACGAATACTTCCTAGATTGTTTTGAAATTGGTTCGTGCTATCAACGCAAAATCCTCGCTTTAAACTTGTATCGTACTTTGCTTTCCTTCACGCATAAAAATGCACAACAGAACTTGAAAATTATTGATAGTTGGAAATTTACCGATAAAAAAGATTTGTTCGTATTGTTAAGACTTGTATTAGACTCTGCACTCGATATCAGACAACTAGCTACTACTCTTATTCTGCAATATTTTGAAAAAGATGTTCTGTCGCCTACGGAAAAGAACGTAAGTTTTGCTATATTTTATATGGCTTATATTTCAACTTTGCTTTAAAAAATCAGAATAAAATATATTAAAAAAATATATAAAAATTATCTATAAAATTATAAAATAAATATTTAACTTATTATATATATAGAAAATGTTCTCTTTTTTAATAAATTATATTTCTAAATTATAACTGTAGATACTCTACACTTGCGGGCAGAAGCATTATAATTCTTTTAAGTTCTATGAAATTGAAAGCGGAGCAGCCCTCATGAAAATAATGGCACATTGGCTGCCCTTGAATGAGCCTGAAAACGTAAATGTAGATGTAGTATTCTCGGACGATGCATGTAAGATGCGATCCTGTTATCAGAGTTACTCACATCTTTTATTAGATGAAACTACAAATCAATTAGCGGAAATGAAAAGCGATATCTTAAAGGCCATTGTCCAAGAAAAACCGTTTTATGGTCCGTTGTCTGCTTTACTGTTTATTGCTTTTCGAACTGGTCCGGAGAGTTGGATTGTAACATCGGAGTTTACGGAAAAAGTGCTAAATCTTTCGAGAGACGCCGTTGATTTTTTTTTATCCGCATTATCTACAAAAACATCGAATACAGGTATTAATATATGTTTATAAATAATATTAAGTACGCAGAGAGAGAACACTCTGTGCAGCAAACACAAAATTAATCAATAAAAATGATTTATTAACGATTTATTATTAAAACCTAATAGCGTCATTATAGTTGAGAAAAGTGGTTATTTAATAACAAGATCACTCAGTCAAAATCTATCTTTTATAATAATGTTACTGTCATAACAAAAAATTATTTGTGTGTCTATTAAGAATTAAATATGATTTGTTTTATTGTTTAGCTTATTCGTCCTCGTTTGCGGAAATGGGATTAGCAATCGATGAGAAGATCAAATCTAGTGAAGTGAATGATTCTGATTACAATGAGTTGCTATTATCACCGGCTCACCAAGTGCTTCTTTCGTGTATCTGGATGTCTTTAAAGGTATGGAATGTATGTGTGTAAACTATTAATATATTATTAACAGTATTACATTTTAATGCAATATTAAATACTATATAACTTTGTTTTACATAGGTACTATGTAAAATTGTTAGCGAAATCGGGATGGCAATGCTGTCGGACACACAAGTAAAATGTACTATAGATATCATCGCCACGGTACTTTTAAAGTGCCGGCATAAAGGTGTAATGGAATGTGCTGGAGTAGCAATTGCGGATTTATCAAGGTAACGATTCTAACAAGGCCTCTTATCTTTACAAGTTAATGTAACAAACGTAATTTTATCGGGATGTACGTATTTAAAACAAGATAAAAAAAAAACTTACAATACACAATAATCACTTAAATTAGCGCTTTTATTCGCTTCCTATCATAAGTAACGAATTATTCATTAATAATCAATAATATTTTTGTTAAATACAATTATTGTAGATGTTTATACAACAGAAAAGAATATTGTAAGTTACCGGAAGTATACTTGACGCATTTGCTAGAAGAGGATCCAGGACAATCGTTGCACTTAACGCGACGCGGTGCCGGATTGTCGATCATGTTTCATAAATTAGTCGTCAGTGACAATCGCAGCAACCGACCTATGGTCCACCTTGCGATACAGATGTTATTGCGCTCATTAGAAAATTTCTCAATGGACGCCGTTAGAAATGTTGAAGACGGACAAGATTCACCGTGGGCGAAACGTCTGCATTTTTTACGCGCATTGATAGTCGACAAGGATATTCATGCACATCTGGTTCCCTATACGGAGAACATTTGTATAACGTGTTTCAAGTATATGGAGTCCGACGTTTGGACTGTAAGGTATGTTATCGTTGATTTAACTTTTATATAAGCAACGATATTTTGTTTGTTTGGATATTTGTTTTGCGATGTTTCTTTCCACCGGGTACATGGTGACTCGCTGACTTTTCAGAAATGCAAGTTTGCAATTATACGGTGCATTGGTGCCAAGACTGGTGGGCCAGCATTCTGGGAGAGACGATGAAACGTTGGATTTCGGCACCGGTTACTCCGTGAATCATTTTGTTACTCATTATCCGATATTGACGAATCGCATGTGGACGCAATTGCGAGACGTTTCGAAACTACGAGGAACTTCGAACGCAATGTTACGTGCTTACTCGAGCGTCGTGCCTATACTTATACTGTTGTCTGAACTTTCGGTGGGTGGTAGCGATTTGATCGATTATCCCACAGGAATATTTACAACGAAAATCAAGCCACTATTATTTGTTTTCCTCGGTAATCCGATAATGTGCGTTAGACAATTGGCCGCTAAAGCTTACGCGGCTCTTATGCCCTTCAAAAATATTATACCGGAGATGGACATGCTCAAAATCGAGATTCTTTCAAACTCCAATACTAATTTGCTACACGGATTCTTATTAACTCGAAGATACTTAAGAGAAAAATATTGCGAATTGATTGATTTACACTCCGATGATTGCATTAAATTCGATCCAATTGAACTATTAGACTCGCACAATTCCGATAATTATAACAAAGACATAAAAGATAAACTTAAATTTACTTCCTGTGAGAAGAGTTTGTCTAGAGACAGTCGGTATGCGCGCGTAATAAAAATTTGGAATGAGATACGTAACGATCAAAAAAGTGTATCACCGTGTTATATGTTAGAAATCTTATTTCTTCAAGAAACAGGATCTGTACCAAGTCATTATGAATCAATGTATTATCTGTACATGCCGTTAATCAAAGTTGTAACACCATCACAAAAAATACAGCCAGGATTTTTTCAATTTGTTGGATACTGGGCACGAATGTACGCATACAGCGTGAAGCAAACATCTAGATTCGAAGATGTGATATACTTTGGGGACAATGATTCAGAAGTAGTACACTATTTTTTACATTCGAGTTGCATCGAGGAAAGCGTTGAGTTCCTAAAAACTTTATCGTATTGTCCTAATATACTCTGTCTTATTCTCAATTATTTGGCATCGATAAAGACTAATTGTCATCAATTACTTCTCAACGAAATAATAACGTTTACATTGAACACTATAAAACGTGCTAGTTTGAAGTCTATCAAGTTTGAATTTGATAAGATAATAGAAAAGTTCAACGAAAGTGATGCGATTGCGAGTTCATACACGATTCGTGTAAAGAATTCTCTAATCTTAGCATTTTCTAAATGCGAAACATTGATAAGTGAGGTACTGTCACATGTTTTTTGTATATGTACGGATGCAAAGCAATCCATAAGGTGGATCGCAACGGAATATCTCGAACTAGCTTTGCAACGTTTTGCCCGGTTGAACAGTGGCAACAAATTAACGATTATGCGATGTTGTTTAATTATGTTGAAAGACGAAATAGACGAGATACGCGATGTCGTGTCTACGTTGTTGCAAAAGTACGCCGGCAACAACGATCAGTTGCAACACGTCGAGATTGTGTATCAGCAACTTTTGTCAGACACTGTTCGCCTTCAATTTGACATCGTGACCGTCGACGATATCGTGAACTTCACGAAGTATTTTACACACGCCATCGAAGACGTCGACTCTAATTCGATTATCGAAAATCCGTTTATTCACGATGACAGTACGCTTCTTAGGGAAGAATCGAAATTCTTGAACATGTTTTTTCTTTATAATCCATCCAGTTATAATCATAGAATTCGCAAAAATAATCTGAATCCTGTGCACGCGATACAAATGAGATATTTCAGAATACTTCAGGAAAAAGCTGGCTTTAACTATGACGATTTGCAAGAGATTTTGTCGCTAAAAGAGATGGACTATCTGTCGCGAAAACGAGACATGTTACAACATGTAGCATGATTCTCATTCATTCATTTGTGTTAAAATTAGCTTCTAAACTGCAAAGAAATTTGAAAAATTGTGTGTTGCTTGCTTCTTTGGTTTAAATTTTAAATACACGATTATACAAGATTATATGTGTATTTTATCAAGACAGCCTATAAATGCGCTGTAATTTTATACGTAGTTTGTTAATAACTAATACATGTGAGTTGTATATCATTAAGAGAATATAAAAAATAAAAAGAATATAATTTTTCACAAAATTCGTAAAACATATTTAATTAATTTTGCGTAATTACATGTGTACACACCACTTACAGCAGCCAAATATGCAATATACACATTTACAGGAATGTGCATAAACACAGGCTTTATCGGTATTTACATTATATTCTATGAATCCTTTCTCTCACCTCTGTGATGAATCTTCATCGCTGTGCCGCTATATACATTTTATGTAAATGTTTTAATTTCAATTTTTTCAAAAATTTTAAAGTTTTTTAAAAACGCATTGTGACGGCTTTTACATTTTGCTACATTAATGATATTACGATACTTCGAACGATGATTATACAAATATATTACAATTACATGCAGACAACACTTATTTCATAAAATTCTCACATTCCTTGTGTTTCTTACGATCAAAGAATTTTATGTCTAGGAAAACCTTTTGCGTATACAAAACACACACAAACACTCACACATTCTCATGTAATCTATTTAATCTTTTTAGTGTAGTGCAATATCGTTCTCTGTTGTTATATTGATACGCTCGAACGGTTTCCCTTTCACATTCTCGAAAGGAGATTATTATGCACAGATATAATTAAAATCATAGTTTTAAAAATAATTATGTTGATTCTAATGTGAAAATAAATAAAATGCTGTGCATATGATTACGCGATTGATTCTATAAAATGTTCGCACAAAAATGTATATTGATAAATCTAAGTTTGGGAAAAATAGATCTGTGATAGAAGCACAACGTTCAGATTTCGTACATAGAAAGCACGCAATTTTCAAGGTATGATAATGCGCACCCTCGCATACTAGAAATCAATAATTTATCTAACTATAAATTCTTTCTAATGCAACAGTGCAATGTCTTTTGTGTGTTGCTGTACACTAAAACACTTGACGATCTGACCAGATCTATCACGTTTGATATGTCCACTATACGTAAATGTAGCTTTTATCTACCTGTATACGTATATTATTTTGGATAATATATATTATATGCTAGAAGAAACGCGATATAAAAACGCGTTTGGAAAGTACAATTTTGCTTGTGTGAATTTTAATTAAACAGTCATTTATGACTGATCGATGCAAGGCATGCAGAAAATTACACATGCATATGCAACACATTTATCTATGCAATATTTTCATACCTGCGCACATGTATATTCTCATACTGACGCGCGCGTTAACATTTACCAATATACAATTTGAATAATGTACTGCAACTTTTAGCTACTATATATCAAAATTATATAAATCTAGATTAAGCAAAACTATCGTACTTTCCATCAATTCACGAACAAATGCAGTAAGAAGCGTGACTCTGTATATCTATTATTATATATGTTTAGAGTTTCTATCTACTATTATCATTAAATTTACAATTACATACAGTATATGTATAGTTTAATCTACTGTTAATTATTAATTAATATATGTTTTCATCGTAAAAAATATGTCTGTAGTAAGAATGATGACGGATTTTTACTCGTTTTACATGCAGCAACAATAGAAAAAGTAGCAGTGTAAAAATTTCATCAAAATATTAGAAATAATGATTTTAATTTTAAAAAATCAAATAATATTTAACTATTTTTATAAAATATATATCCTTTTATCATTAATATATTGTAATGTTGTATACATAGTATAATTACTTTTACATTTCTTATTTGTTCTATAATGTTTATACTACGTGCTCAATTGATTTGTCTATGTAAAGTAACAAACAAATTTGCGATAGAAATAAGCTCAGATTTTGTGTAAAAAATACGAGGGAACACATTATCGTTTCATCAAACATTGTGTGTATATATGAATCTCTTTTCAGTTGGAAAATGATCTTCTATCACTATCATATCCCTTATATACACGTAGGTATTAGGTAGTAATAATACAAATGTCACGTATTTTATAATAAAATGACAATCGTGATTACCAGCACTATGATTTGCGTTATAAAAAACAGTATATTTTTTCCTGCCTGAGATACAATATCTCTTTGCAATAACATCTCATATTATATTTACTTATAATATTTTAATAAATTACGACGGTAGTAATTGTATAAGTTTTTTTGCTTGGTGTATTTTATAACATTAAAGGTCACAACACATGTTACCAAATACAAGACTGTATTTTTGTCGTCTATTGCTTAATATAGCGAAAGATTGTCGATATTGAGATGCTATTATACATAATAAACTTTTAAGAAATGAAAAAGAACGTGCAAATTGAATACCAAATTTGTGATGATACTTGTATTACATTTAAAATTACTTTTTTAAATTGTGTACAGAAATTGATTTAAAAAAAACACACATTAAGCATGAAAATCATTGTTTTTGTATATTGTTGCTACGAGCAGCTTTGAAGTATTTAAAAAGACTGCAAATAAGTTTCATCATAAAGAAAACTGAAAAAAGAAACAAAAAACAATGGACCATAGAGAAATTATATATTAAGATCTAAGAAGAGATACAGATATAAAGTATACAAAGTATGATCACTTTCATTGCACGTTTAAAATCCTCACATTATTAACATAAACAGCAGTAACCAAAATATGTGACAAAACTTTATATAAATACAGTAAACTCTACACTATACTGGAATGTTTACTTCAATGAAAAATGGTATGAGAAAACGGTTCGACACAGAAACATATCACTCGCTGAAAGCAAGATCTAATAAATCAAAATCTATTGAATCTCTATTGAATCGTTTTCACGAGTCAAGATATGAAACTCGATTCTAAGCAGAAGAGTGGAAACTATTCCAGCATTGAATAGAATTCACTGTCTAAACATTGAAATATTTTTTCACGATTTATTTGAAAAAGGATTTTCTTAGTTTTGTTTAAATATTTTGTTGTATAATTTATTATATTTTATGTATAATTTTTCTGTGAACGTACCTCTACGATACTTGTATGACAATTCATTTTATTTCATGCTCACCAATGAGATTAATGAGATCAATTTTTAACATTTTTCTAAGTCTTACGCATACACAAGTTCAATCATTCATGAAAAATAGTATGTTTTAAATAATATAAACGTGAAAAATAAATCTTCGACAAATCATAATTTGCAAGAACAAGAAATATATTTCCAAATATATAAATTGCACTTGCTATTATGTGAGATTCGCGAGATTTACTTTTCGCGAACTTCGCACGATTCCATGAATATCAAATCATGATTCGTAATCTCCGACTCTAATTTGTGAATTATTTCACTTGAGTACACATTTCTTGCAAAATAAACTCTTCCAACGAGCTCTACATTTTACAATACATCTCTCTACGAAATTTTATATATAATAAATTATACTATTATAATTAGTTGTTTTACATAAATAGACGGTGGAAAACTAGCCTTAGAAAAGACTAATTCGGAGTACATACACATTCGAAACACATTAGGTGATTATGTATGCCAACACAAATATTTTAGTCTTTGTTTTACTTAAAATTATTATATAAATGATCAAATTTAGATTTTCAGGAGCGTGTTTCAATAAACAGTAAAATAAAAAGAAACGAAAAAGCATATACCTGTCATATGTCGTTATCGATTATCGCTATGTCTGTTATTCTTTTCCCGTTTTGTACTCGAAGTTGTACTCATTTGTTATTTAGCAACTTGTCCAGGTCCAGTAGAGGTTTTACCTTTTTGTGATGATTCTGCCGTGTCACTTGGCTGATCAATATCCATCTGAAAGATTCATCAAATTATTAATATAATTTTGGAAAATATATTTAAGTTTTTCAAAAAACCTTTTTTTTACTATAAAAAATCAGATTATTTTAGATAAATCAAAGATTTTTGAGTATCTTTCTAGATATATTTTGCAAATGTACAAGAACAAACGCATGAAGTATTTTATGTTCATTATATCAAGATTATATAACATCTCATACCTTCTCGTCCTTTTCATCGTCGATCAATATGGGACCGTTTTCAGCTTCGTATTCTTTTAGAACAGCATCCAAGTTGTATCTCCGTCGATAATTGACGAAGAACGATCGTAAGTGGGCCTCAGTTTTGGTACCAATAACTTCAGCAATCGCAGCAAAATCCTTTCCGTATTTTCTAATGCCCTGAACAGCCAATAACAGCTCGTCGTTTGTCCAACGAGCGTTTATACGACTCGATACTTCCGGCGGTCGTAAATGATCGATACCATCACTTGTTTTTCTTTTTAGTGCACTTACTTGCTGCTTGTTACTTTGTATCTGTAGTTTGAAGTGTAAAGTGTATATTAGTATAGACATAAGTGTATATTAGTATTAACATAATTTACATAATTTTTAGAAGATAAATATAATTAAACATATGTACATTAAATAATAAAGAAAAAAGAGAAAGTGAAAAAAAGATTTAAATATTCGCATTTCTGATATTTAAATCTTATCCTACTTTAAAATATTTCTTTGCATTTTTTTAATTAGCAGTTTTAAGGGCAATCGCGCTTGGTTTTTTAACCCCTTATTAGTATACAATATTTAAAGTACAGAGAATAGAAATATAGGATGTATCCACACGACATGTGTATTGCAAGTTTTTAGACTATATTCATTAACATACTTGACGTTTTAGGCTAACGATTTCAGTCTCAAGCGCTGCCAAGCTGTTGTTGGCCTGGTTAGGTTGACCAGCTAAGGCCGCCAAATCATCGTGATTCACAACCAAACCTCGGGGTGGTTTTCTCTTATTCGTACGACCCGGCATAGAAGTTAAGGGTCTTGCTACACCGGTACGCCTAAACCATCAGAAAACGTAGAATAATTTGTAAGAACATGGAAGAGGGAGCTAATCTACGCTGCTGTTTCAATTTCACTAAAATCAACTAAGTGTGTGTCACAATAGAGATATAGTTTGAAACGAAATAAGCTTCTGAGGATATTCATAAGTTTTTTTTAGTCATTGTAACATATGTATAAAAATTAGCTATTTTATGAAACAAGTAATTTCAACTGGACTTTTCAAGATTTCTTATTTCTATATTTCTCATATGAATATCCTCTCTCTTTCTCTCTCTCAGACACCTAAAAAGTTGTATAGAATATAAGATTCTTTCCGTTACTTGGCATTTATTTCGTGTTACATTCACTGACCTCCAATGTAGATAGCAGCTATGACACGCATGTCCTTTAGGCGTCGCACGAACACTATGGCATGCAACGCCACAGTTGCTACATGAGCCCTACAACACATAACACCCTTTTAAGACAAAAATTTGGATAACCCCCACCCACTCCCACTTTGTAGTTTATTTGTTTTATAATCTTTAAATGCTGAGAGAAAAATTAAAAAAAAATTTATCAAAGTGATTTGTGTCCCATTCTCTTTAACACTAGGTGCAGTCTCGTATGTTTCGTAGTTGGTTCGACTGTGATTGCGACGATAAAAGGTCAAACCAACTTCGTGAACTACATGAGTATAGCTTCACATTTCGAAATTCTCTGCTTTATTTCCTCAGTAAGGTTTCAGCCTACTAATTTCGATGTCGCGAGAAATTTTAATGAGATCGAAAAAAGAATAAATTTATTTATTATATATATGTCAGAAAATAAAATTATTAATCCGCGTGATATATATACATTGAAGACAACAAAACACAGTAGTAAAGCATACTACACTATGTAGGCGAGTGGGTAAGGTTTAGGCTGAGTACCTGAACCTGAGGGGCGTTTTCCGAGTCGGACGGGGCCTTAGCGTCAGTGCCGTGGCTTCCTGGCACAGCTTGGTTCTTTCCACGACGTATTCCGCGATGGACCGTCCATTTCTGGAACGTTCCACATTTACGTTCATACATCGAGACATAAGGTCCAACTAAATTATTACTTATCTTTTACGTGCAAAACACTTAGATAAATCAAACAGTTTCGTATTAACAATCACGTAAAGAAGTATCGTAAAAATTTTGAATTCCATCTAGTGAATTTCTGTGCCCTAATATATGAAAATGTCTACACAATAACTTCTCGACTTCTTCGCCACCTTATTATACAAAAGATCTGTTTTTCCTATTTTCATTATATATACAATGTACTATCGTGTGGATACATTTTTGTAACGTTTATACACACAGCAGGAGTTTACATAATTTTAGATTACCAATTTGTGCCATGATAGCAATAAATTAGTCGCAATGTTAATCAAGCAGAGCAGCCAAAGTAATAAGCTGATGATAGTATGAGCATACAAAGAAATATATATTCATAAAACAAAAGAGAGCAAACAGAGACTTAAAATAGAAAAGAATGATATAGAGAAAACAAACTAGAAGGAGCATAGCCTTTTGCTGTACTGTTTGTTTACATGTAATTTTACATGAGGCTAATCTCTTCTTTGTTTTCAGATTTTCTTCTTTAGATATTTAAATTTAAATAATATTTTGTGTAAAGAAACAAGAAAGTACAAAGTAAAAATGATATTTTTTTATGTATAAACAAAGCACATGCATCTTAATGTTGCTAATTATATGAAGAGAGTTCTTACTTTTTCCTCAGACTCGCTATCTGTATTGGAACCAAGCTCACTCCCGTTTTCACTCCCATTCTCGCCTTCTTTGCCAGTTAATTTACGAGCTTGTCTGTCCATCAATGATGTCCTAGTTCGTGTTTTCTTCCAGCTATAATAGTATTTCACAAGGCTGGCAATGGATTTGTCAGGAAGCTACAAAACATAAATTATTACAAGTAAATTGTTTGTCTCAATAATTTATCACTTTCTTTTCATTAAAATAGTCATTAACATAACTAAAAAAAAGTATAACAAAACTTCTTTTATATATTTGTGTAGACATTATAGAATATACATTACAACATACCATTTGCCGGATTCGATGAAAACTCTTGCCATGAAATTGGAATGCTTGCTCGAATAACACCTTGTCTTCAACTGTCCACTCATCGGGAAATGGTGTAAAATTTGCCAAATCCAAGACTGCACGTTCCAAATTATGTTTGTGCCAAAATAACATTCCCAAAGCTTGTTCTCCATTGTAGCCATATTTCTCTTTAGCCAATATAATATATTCATCCACTAAAAAGAATCATAAGAATCATAGCATAATGCAAATATATTTTTGTGTGTACATAAATGATTTACACATAAATTTTGTGCTTACATTTTTGATCAGGTATTTCTGTGGTAGGTGACCAAACCAACAATGCCTTATCAATACATTGTTCTGCTCGACGTTCTGAAATAGATGAATCATGACATAAAAGAGATGTGAAATTACTTGTGTTTTTCCATTTCTTTTTGAAGAATACATAACTCGAGATTTCTACGTACCGTTAACAGGAATAAATTCTGGAACAACAACTTGATAATCTCTTCCAACTCTGATTTTTTCAGCTGGAACTTGAAAATTATTATATTTTTAACACTTGGTATCTCTAATTTATTACATGCTATTATATTAGACTGTGATGATAAAATATTGTATTTACCTTAAGTTTTATATGCACACTTAATAAATTGAATTAAAAATTATTAACACAGCTTTTGTTTATAACTCTAGGCAATATTAATAAAAAAAACCATTTTATAAACAAATATATATTATTTACTACATAAAGTTTTTCACAAGCATTTGTATATGAAGACAAGAGAATATTTGTCAGCAATTTTGTAAACAAAAGTTGTGATTGCGAAAAATATTTCGAATGACGAAAAGTGGAGCGCGCTGTTTGAAGATTATCTCGAATTTTATCCTTTGATTGAGGAAGGAAAAATTATCCTGACTGACTCGAAGAGCCTCGAATAATTCGCCAAATGTTCTCCACGCGAGTTAAACATCGCGATGATCAATAAATATAAGTCAACAACGACAGCGAGATGAGTATCTGTGTTACCTCCGTCTTCTTCGCTAGAGGATTCCGTCTGTGCATTAGGGCTGGGACCTCGCGATCTACGGCCGTTCCGAACATTTTCGGAATTCCTCTCTGCGAGAACCATCGCGATGTCTGAGTATTTCCCAACCGAAGAGTTGCGCTGCAAGTTATTGGTCGCGGATCTTGGTTGAATGCGGGTGGTGAAAAATCCCTCGGAGCGGACGTACTGGATGCAAGGCGAGATCACCTACAGCTCTCCACGAAAACGCATGATACACGAACCCCAAAGGAAGCGCCTCGTTTGCGCTTCGTGCGACTGTAGCGAAAGTAAAATGGCGTCACGCCGCGCGTCGTCTCATTGGCTGGCGGATCGCGCTAGGACTTGGCCAATTCTCTTGCGTAACACACGCCACGGGCCACGGGCTTGTGAGCGATTTTGAACAAAAAAACCAGACTCGGAAAAAAGATGGTAATCATGCGTTTTATCCCCTCTTTTTCTCTTTTTGTCACAAATTTCTTTTTCCGCCCGCAATCAAAATTGTTGCAACCACACAATTTGCAAGTGAGAATACCGTAAAATAGAACACTGCGGAGTACAAAATTATTTTCACATAAGCTAATAATTATCAAATGTTATCGTTCCAAATGCGCACGTCAAGTGAATAACAACCAATGCTAATTTTTTACCGTCAGAATTCAGATGGTACGTAATAAAATTACAATAAATACGAACAACGAGCTCCGCTCTTTGATGTTCTTTGCTTTTCTAATAACACATCGGTGAACACGTGCAGAAAATCACGTTTGAAGATTCTCATGCGAGTTCTTGATGTATGTATATAAAAATACATAACAATTACCAAGTAATTTAAATTTCTCAAGGTGCAATTATGCCACACAAAAAAATAAAGAAAGAGAAGAATAAAAATTAACACACGTGTACACAGAAGAAAAAAAACCAGCGGATTGTTAAATTGCAACCCTGATGTCGCATCTGATTGGTCTGTTTCATTCGTGACGTCAGAAGATAACTACAGTCGCGCGGGCTCTACCTATGAGTCTCTCGACGCATTGTTCGATTTTGTTAATGTATTTTCGTACACCGAACAGATGCGACTCGTCTGACACGTGTAATTCAATCAGTTTGTCGTTCACGAGGAGACAACAGGTCCATCGTGGTAACTTATGCTCCTTTTAATCCGCGCGATTGCAATATAACGATTATAACCTTAATCGTGACGCTCTCACATTGAGTAATCGTTGATCCACCACGGTGGCGCCACTGTCGCGGTTGTCACACACTCCTCCATCATCCGTACCGTCGTACTACATAAGCAGTCTCTCATGGACGGCCGGACTGTGTTGTGTGAGAGGGATTTTCGCCACCTATTTAACGTAAATATCACATTTATCGAGAATTTAGTGTTGATTTCGCCGCATGCTTCACCGCAATTACTGCGAACGCGCTCGGCTGCGCGATTCGCCGCCTGTTGTCACTTCGTCATTCGTTTCCTCTGCACACGTTCGCCCCTGCGATAACCAAAAAAATCCATCCTGTGCACAAGCAGTAAGCTCTTTCTCCTGATAAATCCATGTTTTTATCGCGAAAGTCTTGATGTTTACTGATTTAACGTCCGGTGACCGAAGCGAAGATATTATGCATGGCTAAATGTTTCTTCGATTTCTCGAACCCTGCCATTTGCGATAAATTTTTGTTCATTAGCCAATTATGTTATATACTTGTATATTTTAATAAATAATTTTTTCCTACGTACAGTTGTCTTTATGACGTCTGGATACATGTTGTTTACGCTGGTAATTTTCCATTTACCTACTTAGCTGGTACTTTACGTCACTTTAACAATTCCACATGCTTATTAAATATCACTTATTATGTCATTATGTTCTCATTTTACATGCTGATAGCAAAACAAATTGTCTTTGTTATACTTGCTTTTGTAAAAAGATTTAGTCAATACGTGAAATATTTCTACAAGATTATATAAATAACAAACATGAGTACACAGCACATATATACGTGTATTTAGAGATAAGATATTCTTAAAATTGGAGTGTTTGTCATATAAATTTCATTAATGTTATACTTTCATGATTTTTTATGTTTTTAGTTTATAAACATGTATATTTTCATATGTAGATTTATTTATTTCTATACTATTACTATTAAATAATAGTATACTGTGCATTTTAGATACTTCCATATTTAAATTTTTGTTTTCTTAGAAAATATATAAAAACACATTTTTTATTTTATAAATATGTAGAAATCCAAATCACATGCACACTTATATCTACTTTTATTCTTATTGCAGATGGTTATATAAACAGATAAATCATAGACTTAAGTTCAATCTCAATTGTTCCTTAAAGGAGAGACTCAAGCACAATCTGCAAAAAAAATGAAGGTTGTTGCACTAATTAGTGGTGGCAAAGACTCCTGCTTTAATATGATGCAGTGCATAGCAGCAGGCCATGAGATTGTGGCTTTAGCTAATCTGTATCCAGTTGAGAAAGGTATTAAAATCAAGTTGCATAAAATTATTGTAGTGTAAGACTATTATACTTGTACCTGAATATATTATACATTGCAGATATTATATAATCTTTTTATATATTAATATAAACATAATTTGTAATTTATGCAGATGTAACATAGGTATAATGGGTGTAATGTTTCCAGATGATCTGGATTCATTTATGTTCCAAACGGTAGGACATCAAGGCATCAAGTACATAGCTCAGGCTATGGGCTTACCTATATATCGTTTTCCAACATTTGGTAAGGCTAATGTGCAAGAGAAATGTTATTATCCTACAGAAAATGATGAAGTTGAGGATCTCTTTAAACTTTTGAGTACAGTAAAGGTAAACTGACTTTTACACGCATATATCTATGTAATACAGAATATCTATATCTTATTGATCATATTTCAGTAAAGAATTTTGATGTATTTTTTTTTCTTTTTTTTTTTTTTTAGGAAAGTGAAAACATAGAGGCTGTGTCAAGTGGTGCTATTTTCAGTGATTATCAACGAATTCGTGTGGAAAATGTGTAATTATCATTTATACCTATCTCTTCTCATCAAACCTGCAATATAAATTTTATTTGTCTGTTGGCGCCGTTAGTACTTTCAAATATTTGTTCTTCAGATGCAATCGTTTAGGTCTTGTTTCGTTATCATATTTGTGGAGACGGGACCAGGAGGAGCTATTAAATGAAATGATACAAAGTTCTGTTAATGCAATTTTGATCAAAGTCGCAGCGTTAGGTCTCGAAACCAAGCATTTGGGTAAATCTATATCCGAGATGCAACCTCACCTCGTTAAGATAGTAAGTCGTATTTGTAGAACAGTGCAGAAAAAACAGACTGCATCATTCGAGGTGTTTAGTATTGCATAATGGAGATAGCTACAAGAGAAATTTATTTACAGAAAGAGAAATATGGCGTGAACATATGTGGAGAAGGAGGGGAATACGAAACTTTTACGTTAGATTGCCCATTGTTTGCCAAAAGTATTGTAATGTAAGTTATAAATATACATGTTTGTAAATATTTCACGTTCAATCTAAACAATTGTCGTTTATTTTATCTTGATTTATGACTTAGCGATGATTTCGAGAGTGTCATAAATTCAAGAGACGATGTAGCGCCAGTGGGATATCTTAGATTTACGAAGATCCATTTACAAGAGAAGGATGTAAGTCTTCTCGAGCATTACCATAAACAATGATTCGAGATACTGTAAATTTATTATTTACTTCTGTTTTTAGAACGGAGAATTGGAGAAATTAAGTTTGTCTGAAAGATTAAAGACCGTTTTGGTGAAGTCACCGCAAGATTACATCGCGGAAATCATCGGCCCGGAGCTACACGACGGTTGCAATCTGTCAGAAGATGAAAACGATGAGCATCCGTGCGAAAACAGTAATTTAAAGGTTTCAAACTCGGGTCAATTTCATCCTCCGAGTCCAATGGAAATTCTCTATGAAGAGGAGGATTATCCGGATGTACCGATTGTTAATAGAAATCAAGCAGGATGGTTCTGGTTCGGTGGTATTGTAGGAAAACATCCGGACGTCACACCCGCCGTAGAAGAGGCTCTAGAGAAACTAAGCAGTAAAATTCACATCTTAGACACATGTTTTTTCGCTTAGTAATTATTCAAATATCAGCAATTATTAATAAAATTTCAATAGTTCACCTAGTAATGCGCGAAATTACCCCACGTAAATAACTTTTGTGTATAATACCGGTGAAATTGCAGCTCTGATTCAAAACGAAAATCTGGTCACATCCGACATCGTTGCGGTGACGTTGTACATAAAGGACATGTCAAATTACAAGGCCATAAATGAAGCGTATGTTTCTTGGCTGGGTAAGAAGAGTCCGCCGGTTCGTGTGTGCGTACAGTGTCCTTTAAACGTACATATCGCGCTTGACGCGACAGCGTATAAAGAAAATCAGGAGTGTAGCGACAAGTGGATCTGTAAACGACATACGATTCACGTTCAAAGTATAAGCCATTGGGCTCCTGCCAATATTGGTCCTTACTCACAAGCTGTTCGTGTAAGTGCAACAACATGACTAAAATATTCTTATTATAACAGGTGAAAAAATTACATAAGCATTTTTGTCTCAATAATTTTGTAAAAAAAAGTTGACTCTAAAACGATGATTTCTTTGTGTAATTTTTCCATGCTGTTTATATATTTCTACAAGTTTAATTAATATAAAGAATAACTTCTCATAGTAAAATAAAAATTACTCCTTTGTACAGGTAGGTGATGTTATATCAGTAGCTGGACAAATACCCTTGGTGCCTGGCAATATGAATCTTCTCGACATGAATATTAAACGACAGTGTCGTTTGACTTTGCGACACATAGATCGCATCGTTAAAGCTGTAGACGCGAAACTCCGAGATATAGTACAAGGTATTTGCTTCCTAACACATTCTAACTACATAGCGGATGCGAGGAAGGAATGGGAAAGGAGGACAAGGAACGCCATTGTAGATTATGTCGTTGTACCGAACTTGCCTCGTAATGCTCAAGTGGAATGGTGTGTTTGGGCTCATAAGGATAACGATCGATTTGAATGTGAGTGAAAGGCAAAATTTATTTGATGTGTTTCAAATTGAAATGAAATGTTATGTAGCGAAATCTATGTTTTGTACACCTTACATCGCAGTTAAGCTTATAATAAATTAATTACTAGTTTATATGGACGCAAAAATCGCTAATTACGTAATTGTTACGTATATTCTGTTGCAGACGAAGAAACGGGAAAATGCGTGGCTAATTTTAGGATAGCTATCAGACGTAGGTGGAATTACGAAAATAATGTTTCGGCGATTGTGTGTTATATGTCTACCAGTAAGTTTTCTTTTCAAGTTTTTTTTATTAAACATGTTTGTTAGTTTTTTTTTTATTAAACATGTTTGTATCTATCTGGAATGCTTTTCCTACGTAAAAACTTGTTATTTGAACAGGCTCGTCCAATTCAACCGGTAATTTGACAACGGAGACGAGCCTGCCATCCACGGAGTTGAGCGCGAACGAACTATCAGAGGCTTTCGAGTATCTATTGTGCAAACTCAGGAAAGGTTCACAGAGCACGTATCCCACATGCAATCTGCGGATATTTTACAAAGTCGGCAGTTTTCCGGGTCCGAATTTCCTTCACAACGTCCTCGCGAAATTTTCCGCGCAAAATTTAGTGATCACTGTTATACCGGCTACTCATTTACACAATTTTAGTACTTTGTTGTCTATATGTGGTATTAGGCACGAGTAAATATTCAAATTGATTTTTTTACACTGTCAATTACTCGTCGGGATTGGAGCGTGCATAAAAAAAAAAAAAAAAAAAAAAAAAAAAACAAAAAACAATGTGGCACGTAAGTAAAAGAGCGATTTTGAAACAAAAAATACATTTAAAGTTTCCGCTTTATCCTAATACAATAATTCGCGTATGAGAAACAATTGTAATTTCATTGATTCAATGATATCGAGAATCGAAAACTGTAAATGTATGTCTTTCATTTCAAAACCGCAGTTTTGCTTGTGCGTTCTTTTTACAAAAATTATCGCTTCAATCTTTCGACAATTACAAATCGAACATGGCTTGAAGAACAAAAATAGAATGACGTTACGACACCAAAGTATGCACCCGTTACGTTTTTCTTACGTGCGAAAATAATTCTTGACGCTAAGTTCGCTTTACCATTCAGTGAGTATACTCGAATACTTTCTATGTTTCCGAAGTGAAAAAAAAAAAAACCACAGTTGTTGATTCAATGTTGATTGAAGATATAGTTGCGTCGTGCTGTTTCGTTTAGCTGCATTTTCGTGTATCTTCTCGCGAGATTGTTTCTCTTCTTTCACATCCCGAAGATAAACTTGTTTCTTTTGAGAAGTATAAAAAACCAATAAAAAAAAAAATGCAGCTGAAAGTAAACACACTCTATTACCTTGTATATCGAGGATTACTAGTCAATGACGGGTCAAGTGCAATTCTGAACTGCGAACCCGTTTTATTTAGCGCGTAAGTGCTCTTTAACATCGCGATTGCACGTATTAGATATGATAATACTCGTAATATACGTACACACACTTGTGCCGTTGTTACGCTTATGATATTTCATTTATTTTGCTCAAAGTGCACGATACTTTATGGTGTTGTAATCATATGCGGAATGTTAATTAATTAACGTGTGTGAGGTTTCTCTAAGCAAATTAAATCGTGCACAGCCATTTTACAATAACACTTGAATATATACAACTTAAAAATTCTAAAAAAGAAAATAAAAAAAAACGTATTGCGTACGTATTCTTCTACGACGAATGTTCTTTGTTTACAATGCTGCCGATATGGATTAGGTAACTGTGTTATCACTGATTATTTCTGTCGTATATGGACGCAACATTGCGCTTTGTAGAGATATAAGAGGAAATCGAAATCCGAATACCTACAAACTCAAAACAAGATGCAGCGCAGCAGCTTTGCATTCTTTGCGCGCACGTCACTGTTGCTTTAGAACGTATCTTGTATATGTACAGATTGTATTACAAAAACAAGTTACAATAAGATTGCTCTGACGTAATATTATTACAACGTTGATGCAACGACATGCCAAAGTTTATATTTTGCAACTTGTTCATTTTTAAACAGTCGCAATTACTATCGTTACTATCTGTATGTGTACATACTGCACACAGCGTAATCTAACATATAATCTTATATATAAATGTACTGTAAGTAACTTGAGATAATCAAGAAACGGACGCGAAGAAAGAGAGGAAAAAGCGCACTGTTGAAATATGGATAAGTACTGCGTTTGATAAGCATGTAAAAAATACAAAAAAGAAGTGTTTATTTGCAATCTAACTCTCGCAAGAAAGCACTAATCTGATTATGTCGCAAGAGAAGAATAAAGAGAATGATATATATTTTTAAGAAGTCGCAATTGTTTTTAGTTTCGTGTATTTTATTATTTTTTCAAATATAGTCTAATATATGAGACAGTGTTTTATAAAATAACTTACTAGTAACGATCGTTTCTCTCACTCTCGAAGTAGCAAACCTGATATTTGTTTCCAATGTAAAGAAATACGTTTGTGTCATTTTCATATCGTCTTATACTTTCAGATTACTCGAAACCCGGAAAAGTAAATTGAAATGTCCACAAAACGTATAAAAATGACACAAACGCGGCTTCAACTTGGAAATCATACAAAAAACTATTAGTTTTAGTGCTTGAGAATTTGCAATATCTTTGCATAACAAAAAAGTTTATGTATACAAAACGTTTAAAAAAGTCGCACTTCCATTTTTCTATGTAATATTTTATATGAATTATCCACTAAAATAATGTTGGTAACAAATTAAGTTTGAGGAATAAAAATAGAAATGTTTTAATATTTTTTATTTTTATATTATTAAATATTACTTTTTATTTAACAAAATTGTAACATTGTATAAATGCAAAAGTTAAAAAAGGCGTGATACGAAAAACTCACAATATGTAAAAAAATCAAATATTTCTAAAAGTTACAATTGGGAAAAGTACACAACTTGTGGTACACACTCTATATATTTAATAATTTTGATAAGATGTTTTTTAGGAAACGGGATAAACATACAGCCTTTTTTAAAGATAGAGTTTGTTGTAAACTTGCTATATAATCTTAATCGTAAATAAGTAAACATTCACGAAGTAGTTATCCTATGAAGCGTTATATACATGTGTCATGGAAGTACTTAAGAGAAAAATCTCTTGTGTATTCCATACATAAGAAACTTAGCTATTTGAACATAATATATTACACTACTAGGATTACACAATAGTCTTGAAAGAATCGCTTGAGTTATTCGAACAGTTTGAAAGCGGAACCATTTAAACGGCTAGCTTGGACGGTTTCCGACTGTTCAAACTATTTTTAATAACGTCGTAATGGTTGCTTATATTTCTTCTTCGCCTAATATAATTCGTCATAATGTCAAGTAGTTAAAAAAAGAAAAGTCGAAAATTATCCGAACTGTGTTGAAACATTTAAAATTTTCGGGCACTACACTGCACCGGCACACATTGACACATGCCATATAGCTCGATATTGTTTTTTTCGTGTGACATTATTATAATGATAATGTTCATGTTTTGAGCATTCTCGATACTAAAGACTTCGTCATTTGATGACGACTCGACGGTGTACAGAAATCACACTGATAATTTTTCTTGTCTATTATTACTCCCTTGGTCTCCACGCATTCTGAAAAGATGTGTTAAAATAATTACATATACAATTATTTCATGCGATATATACTTTTTTGCGATAGAAACAGAGTTGTCCATATTAATTCCTTCTTTGTCGAATCGAGGTAAGCAACCACTTGTTTTTAAGGATCTAGTATTTTATGATCTAAAGCAACAAGCATCCAGCAAGCATAACAATAGTAACTGATGCATAATGAACACGTTTTTAATTAAAAACCAACTTTAGGTTCAACACTTTTATGAATTATGAAATTTACTGGAAATTTTAATGTTTTGACAAAAAAAAGTGAAAAATAGAAACGCAAATAACTTAAATATGGGTCTTGGCGCGTAATAATAGTTAAACAAAATTTGATAGTACGTGCAAATGCTCAAATCCTACTGTGTTCCAACATGCAACGAATTTGACATTGTAAGCGCCAAGTGAAAATTATCAACTTACTAAAACAAATGGAAAATTTTCTATTCAACTCATAAATCCATAATATATTTGTACATGATATATAAACAAAATATATGTATATTTTTTTATTTAAAAAAAGAAGTTCTCTGGGGGAATAGTGCGTAGTGTGAAATAGTAGAATTACCAACATACTAAAAAATATTACATAGAAATATATAAAATATGATCTCTATAGAAATGTGACCTTTAACGATTTTATTACTCTAAATAGATTCTTAATGGTTTGTACTGTCACGTCTGTCATGAGTCGTGTTCATAAGTAATCTACAAGCACTTTAATATATGAATTTATATGCATGGAGCTCAGTGTTAAACTAACAGAATTTGTATGAAACTTGGTGTCAATACCTAAGTGCAGATACTTGTCACATGCGCTGCAATGCACTAGATTCACTTCCAGGTCGAGCCTTTGGGCAGTATGACAGCGACTGCAGTGCGGGCAATAGCGACCCTTTCGCCAGAGCCTTGTTATCGCATAATAAAGATTATGTGGTTAGTGAAAAGAATTCAGGTAAGGGTATTATTATGTATTTCAGCGGTGCTCAAAAAACAGCACAAGGAAGGGAAAAATTACGAGTATGTTACGTGATAATATATATTTTCCTTCACACAATTAAGTCACGAAGAAGTTTTTCTTTATATAATCAAAAAAGATGTAAATTTTGAGTTTTAATTGATTTTAAAAAACATCCAATCATGGTTCAGAAATGCAAACATTGATAAAAGACAAATATTAGAAAATCCATCTTTTGAGTAATTACTTAAAGGCACTCGATATTAACACTTAAAACAAATGTTTTGTTAAGAGTTATGTTTGTGTTACTTTACAAGATAAAAAAGAAAAATAATTCTTTCAATTTTAAAATGTAACAATTGACATTTTATGCAGACTCGATGTAATGAAAAGAAAATATGTTGAAAAAGTGTTATTGGGTGAGCTGTGAAAAATCATCAAGCATTTGAAGCCCAGCGTAGTTTATAAAAGAACTGATAACGTCATATGAAACACTACTTACTTTGAACATGGTACACAAAGCGTCGAAACATACACTCTGGTATTTTTTTCACCCTTTTTATACTCATGCTGCCACTGCGCAACACTGTTCCTGTCTGAATTAGCACCACCGGGTTCTCTCGACCCGCAGTTTGCGCATACAGCGCATTCTTGACAATGCCACCTGCCTTGTGGCACTCGCCGTAAACCGACACAATAAATATGATACCTGTGTGAGTGGAAAATGTGCATAAAATTTATACAAATAAAACACTTCACGACCCCCCTATTATGCTGTTTGATTTAGGAGAAATTATAACTTGTTATGAAGAGAAACTTCTTTTTCGTAATAAAAAAAGACAATCAAAGTAACATCAATAATTCCTGAATTGTAAATATATAATTTGTAACGTACAGCATATTTTTCTCAACTATCAAAAGACACGGCAAACAACTTACCCACGATCGCACATATCACAGAAAAGCATTTTGTCTTCATCCGCAGGATCGTGACATTGTGCGCATGTTTTGCAATCGGTACACTGCCATGCATACGATTGAATGTGCGGAACCATATCCAGTGTTAAATCTATACAGGATGGATGGACTGAAACCCATATAATTTAATTACTATTTAATTCTCTTTAATTAGCTATTATTCTATTTAATTAGCTCGGTAGTAAAATCTTCAAAAAAAATTGTTTTTTCAAATTTTCTTTTTAATGTGATTTTTACCGTTTCCATTGCAAGTGCCACACTGAATTAATATTTCGGACATATTGTGTTTGTTCAGAACTTTCAAGCACATCTTGCACTTGAACTTTACATTGTCTTTCGAGTTTGAGATTTCCATGTCTACGTCGTCCATGGTCGATTGAGATTCTTCTGTGTCTTGCGTACCTTCGCTGGAGGACGAACTTTGAAATAAAATTATTAAATTATTGTGATTAGGTTTTTATAAATATATCAATTTATTATCAGTATTAAAGGTTTTAAATTATAGTTTTTTTTAAATAAAATTAAAAAAAATTTGCTAGAAAACTTCTTTTATTTTACAAATTTATATTCTGCATATACATTGTTCGATAGTAACTAAAAACAATATTACATAAAAAAATATATGTAGCATAAAAATTTATAACATGTCTACAAACCTCGAGTCGTCAGAGGACGATTCGCTATCGCTATCACTTTGAGAACCTTCGGACTGACTATCGAATTTACGTTCGTTAGGCCGCGTAGGTCCGTACAAGACCGTATTTAACGGATAATATCTCAATTCCGCTGGTGTATACTCCCGATAATAATCGGTATATTGACCAGGTATCAGCGCTACGGGATAATGACCCACTTTGTGTTCCGGATCAACTTTCTGTTGCTTCTTCGGCACGTGGATCGTAAAAGTCTGTAGATCTAAACAGCACTTGCGATTCTCCCTACGGGCTTTATTTAAACTCATGTTCCACGATAACGCGGACTGCACCGCCATTTCCGCAAGATCTATTCTATTTCTTTCCGCGTTTGCCGCGGCAGTTAGTTCTTTTTGCTTCTTGGAATGTTCTTTGACTTGCTTCTCTCGCATATGCTTGCGATACTCCTCGTACTGATCGGGAAAGTCGCTGCACATAATATCCAGTACTTCTGAGCTACATACCGCAGTTAATCCTGTGTGGTAACAAAAACGTGGTAAAAAGTTCGTATTTTCTCTAATGTTAATTGCAATAATGTAGCTACTTCTTTTAACTGTTTTCACTTACCCATATCACACATTGATTCACTAACCAACCCATTTTCTCTCAAATAATTTCTCTCTTCCATATCAACTACTCTACGTTTGAGATCGGGATATTTGCGTTTAAAAGACTTCACTCCGAGATATTGCGAGATCTGTTCCTGTATCATAAAGGTTTCACCCTTTCGATCCAATGGCCACTCGTATTCTGCTATTTTGTCAACAGTAAAAGGTCCTTCATCGGGATCAAAATTAATTTCCATTCTTCGGTTCTTCACTTTGACTTTTTCCGATTCTGTTGTAGCGGTGCTCAGAACACTACCTTGCGATTCTTCATTTATTGTCGTCTCTGAAGCTGCAAATAAATCGGTTTGCGACTTAATTGCTTCGCGGAAATATATAATCAATGTATGATAAAATTTACGCAACTCAAGAATAAATAAAGACATATGTTTTACACCTGCATATTTAATGTTTTTACATACTATCTTTAATATCAAATATCTCTCAGTAATATTACAATAAAGATAATAAATCTACTTTACACAAGTAGATGACAACTTAATAAGTTAACTAACTTTTATTACACACTTCTCATAATTTTCTGCTATATCAATAATCTTTTGTGTGATTTTTAAAATATATGTGTAAACCAAAATATAAAAAGTATTTATATTTGTTAGCATATTAGAACACAATTATATTGATACACAGCTATCTGCGTACACACTTATTTTATAAATAAACGTATAAGAATTTATTCATAATATATACTTAAATGGACGATATGCGAATTAGTATGAGCGTTTTTAACGCTGCTAAGCACAACATAATTGCAACACATATTACAAATAAAAGAAATGATGTACACTGTCTTGCACTTGAGCACATCATTACAATTTCGTATATTTAGTTACTTGAGAGACATCTTATGCAGCACAAGAAAAGATCTATTTTTAGCGAGCTTAGAGTTGGATGTGTACCAACACAGCTGTTCAATGATTAAACTAAGAATTTTTTTTTTCTAGATTCATGCTATTGAAAAATTTATTTTTTTTTTTACTGCTAATTTTTTACTGCTAAGAAGCGTATTGTATCTCATGCGCAAAATATTCTTGAAAGGTATAAACAAAAAATTAATCATTACTTCCCTAACATGTGAAAATTAAATATATAAAAATAATAATGTAATAATAATAAATAAAACTAAAAGCATTATCATAAAATGTTAATAAAAAAATATGTTTAATTTATGTGGTTTAGCAATAGAATATAATTATAGAAATCAGATTTTAAAGCAATTTGAATTATTTAATACAATATTCTTTAATTCACATTCATTCGCGGAAACGTTTCCAACATTACTTTAGTCTTTATCAGTTGTTATAATATTTAATTTACAAGATAAGAATAGCTCGATACATAAACAATCGTAAAAAATGTACCGTCATGTGTGTCAACAATATCGGTCAACATATCATAATATCGCATGTAATTTATACAATAATGAAAAAGCAATACTCAGTATCATGTTACTTAATATTCTATTCATTACTTTAACATTCATGTGCAAATACATACCGGGTGCTGGTATATTTCTAGCCGGTGTCTGAGACCTTGAACCGGATTCAGCACTCATTCTTGTTTCTTCGTCGATCACTTGGACTGTTGATACCGTTTCGCCTCTGATCGTTGCGTCTGCTTGTTTCTTCGTTGACGTCGGCGTCAACCAGTTCGAATGTCCAGGTGGTACAGGTATCTCTTTAATCTCGGATCCTCTACCTGATCCATCCGATACTTTACCCTTATTCTCAGCATACTGTTTCGCCGCCGTCTTTTGTGTTTTCTCTGATACGATTTCTATAACTGACTTCTTATCGCTGATTTTTGAACCCAAAGGATTTATTTGACTCGCGGATATTTTCGATTGATCTTCTTGAACGCACGACGATCTATCTGGATCCAGTTGCGTGATATCGGAGTCCACGACTTTACAAGAGACATCTTTCTTTCCCGTTTCTTTGCGATTTGTTACTAAAACGTGCTTCTCTATCTTACACACGGGATTCATGCTCTTACGATCTATAGGCGGCTGTTTCAGTGCCTTGTATAGTTCTGACGATTTGTCGAGTGGTTCTTGTTGCACTGGTGTATCAATAGTAATGACAGCCATCGTCGATGCCTCTATAGCTGACAAGTCTTGATCTATACGAGACTTTTTTCCAATTTGAGGCTGCACATTATCCAATTTTCGTTTACCACGACCTATTATATATATATGTGTGTATATGTATACATATTTCTTATTATACGTATATATGCATGTGTATATCTTTATATATATATATATATATATATATATATATATGTATGTGTATATATA